>PITA01018223.1:0-41015 GCA_004023965.1 Spilogale gracilis | reverse complement strand
AAGCCCAATGTTATTAGAAGGAAGAAAAGAATAAAGGCCAGAGTAGAAATAAATCAAATAGTGTCGGGGACGGTGCATGATCCGCCCTTCCCTCCATGCCCAAGCCACCAGAAATTCTGGTGGAGGTACCTGTGAATGTGAATGAAAGCCCAGAGGGGCTTTCCCCACCTAGAATCCAAAAAGCCACTTACCCTGTGGGCAAGTCAGGGCAATATGTCCTTGGTGTGCTTATTCAAGACATAGTTCCATTTAACCCTCCTCCCGGTAATCATATCTCTGTATCTCTTATCTGTATTTCTTGATCCCTCTGCCCTCAATGGTCTCAACTTCTGTGAGTTTAAGCAATCACTCTGTACCTTGCAGTAACAATACTAATCCTGTCTCTAGGGTGGGTGCAAAAGCAGTTAAAGATTTAACTGCACCACCCAACTTCCTCACTTGGGAATAATAAAAGACTGGGACCCTTGACAGTCAAGAGAGAGGAAGACTGAGAGAGGAAGAAGGAAAGCAGAGCGAAGGAAAAAAGCCATGAGACAGAGAGAGACTGAAAGCCAACTGAGAGACTGAGAGACAGAGAGATAAAGGCAGAGGGCCTGTGAGGAAGCAGCAAGAGAGCCTTAAAGGAGAGAGCAGGAGAGCTGGCAAACAGCAAGAGATCCTGCTTCGACAGACCTCCCGGCTCAGGACCAGGGGAGAAACCCCAAACCTCGTAGCCCAGGAAGGAGCTACAAAATAGAGACTAAAAAGACAATAGAGAAGATCAATGAAACTAGGAGATGGTTCTTTGGAAAGATAAACAAAATCGACAAAACTTTAGCTAGACTCAATAGCAACAATAAAAGAGTGAAGGTTTAAATAAATAAAATGAAAAAGGAAAGGAAAGTTAACAACTGATACTGTAGAAATACAAGAATCATATGAGAAAATTATGAACAACTATATGTCAAAAACCTAAAATAAATGGATAATTCCTCGAAACTTACAATCTTCCAAGACTACATTAAGAATAAATAGAAAATCTGAATAGATTTACCTATAAAGAGATTTAATCAATAATCAAAAAACCTCCCAAAACAAAAGCTCAAGACCATATCCTCATTGATGAATTATACCAAACATTCAAAGATTTAATGCCTATCCTTCTCAAACTCTTCCAAAAGACTGAAGTGCTCCAAATTCAATAATACATTAAAGAAACTATATACCATAATCCAATGTGATTTATTCCAGGGATACAAGGATGAGTCAACATTTTTGAAAGTCCTAATTAGAGCAATTAGTTAAGAAAAAAAAGAAAATAGAAGGTATCCAAATTGAAAAGGAAGATGTAAAATTGTCACTATTTGTGTGATTTCATATACAGAAAACCCAATAGACACCACCAAAAAAACCTATTAGAACTAATAATCAAATTTAAATACTAACAACAAACTCTTAGAGAAATTAACAATCACATTTACAACTTCATCAAAATTAATAAAAATACCTAGAAATAAATTTAACCAAGGAGGTAAAATATCTGTACACTAAAAACTATAAGACATTGATTGCTAAAATAAACCAAAGAAGACAAATAAATGGAAAGATACTCTGTGCTCATGGATTGGAGGAATTAATATTGCCAAAATGTCTATAGTATCCAAAGCAATCTACAGATTCAGTACAAGCCCTATCAATACTCCAATGATATTTTTCATAGAAACAAACAAATAATCCTAAAACTTATAGAGAACCACAAAAGACCTCAAAAAACCAAAACAATCTTAAGAAAGAAGAACAAAATCAGAGTATCACACTCCCTGATTTCAAGCTAAACTACAAAACTGTAATAATCTAAATAGTTATGATTTTGGCATAAACACAGATACAGATCAACACAACAGAATAAAAAGCCCAGAAATAAACCCACACATATATAGTCAGTGAAGTTACATGAAAGGAGGCAAGAACATACAATGGGGAAAGGGCAGTCTCTATCAAAAAGTGTTGGGAAAACTGGACAGCTACATGCAAAAGAATGGAACTACACCAATGTTTTACACCATATATAAAAATTATCTCAAAATGGATTAAAAACATGAAAGAACTGAATCCATAAATTCCTAGAAGAAAATGGAGGTGGTAAACTTCTTGAAATAAGTCTTGGTGACTTTTTTTTTTTTTAAATCTGACTCCAAAGGCAAGGGAAACAAAAGGAAAAAAAAAAGTGCTACATCAAACTAAAAAGCCTCTATATAGCAAAGAAAACCACCAGCACAACAAAAAGGCAAGAAATAACAAGTACTAGCAAGGATAGGAAGGAAAAAGGAACCCTCAAGTACTGTTGGTGGGAATGTAAATTGGCGCAGCCCCTATGGAACTATAGAAAATAGCATACAGGTTCTTCAAAATTTTTAAAATATAACTGTCTCATGACCAGCAATTACACTCAGAGTATCTACCTGAAAAAAAAATAAAAACATTAATTTGAAAAAAAATATGCACCCCTATCTTCATTGCAGCATTATATACAATAGCCAAGATATGGAAGCAAACTAAGTATCCATCAAGAGATGAATGGATAATGAAGATGTGGTGTGAGTATGTATTTATATATATAAATGGAATTTATATATACAAATGAATTTATATAGATAAATGGAATTTATATATATGAAAAAAATATGTATATAATGGAATACCACAGAGCCATTAAAAAAAGATTGAAATCTTGCCATTGTGACAACATGGGTGGCCTTTGAAGATATTATGCTACATGAAATAAGTCAGAGAAAGATGAATACCATGTTATTTCACTTACACGTGGAATCTAAAAAACAAAACAAACAACACAAAATGGAACCTAGACTCATATGCAGAAAATAGACTGGTGGTTGCCAGAGGGACTGAAATTGGGGGAGGTGGCAAAAAGGGTAAAAAATGTGGAACAAGAACAAATTGCCAGTAATAAAATCAATAACTCATGGGAATGTAATGTATAGCATTAGGAATAAAGTCAATATTGTATTAACTTTGTATGGTGACAGATGGTAACCAGACTTATGGTAAGCATTTCATAATTTATATGAATCTCAAATCACTATGCTGTACAACTGAAATTAATATAATATTGTATGTCAATTATTCATAAATAAATAAATTTAACTACATATCCTAAAAATTCTAGCTCAGCTGTCTCATGCAGATAATTACTAGAGACATAAAAATTATCAAAATTATTATTTAATGGAACACATTTTTTTAAATCCTTAAATTTTCTGCTTAGTATACCAGAAGTTTAGGAAGCATACAAGAAATATATTTGAACTGAGGAATTTTTTTTAAATTTACACAGACAAAATCAGAGAGAAGACACAGCTGTTTTTAAACCTAAATTTAAACTAGGTGCCTGGATGGCTCGGTGGGTTAAGTGTCTGCCTTCAGTTCAGGTCATGATCTTGGGAGTTCTGGCATCAGGCCCTGCATAGGGCACCCTGCTTGGTCGGGAGTCAGCTTCTCCCTCTCTCTCTGCCCCTCCCCACAGTTCGTGCTCTCTCTCAAGGAAATAAAATCTTTTTTAAAAAAATTATCACACTAGTCTGAGTTGTCCAAGAATTCTCTTTAATTATGGAAACTGGTATTCTTATGTTTGGTTGTTTGTTTGTCTGTTTGCTTGTTTTTTAAAGTGTATTTAAGCTGGCATTTTCTATGAAAAGTGGGTTATTGTGTTTTGGTTTTTTGTTTGTTTCTTTTTTTGTTTAAGGCTGCCATATCTGAAGTATTAGTTATTATTATTTAGATTTTTTATTTTCTAGAGATTTTTACATTTTATGTTAGACTTATGCAAACCTTATTAGTTTCCAAAATCCAAACAAAACACAGCTTATTTTAAGAGATTTTATATCTAACTTATTCATTCTTCCAGAGGTAAGAAAATATTTCAAACACAAAATGAGGGTAATAGGTTCTGCAATTATGAGCACATGGACACATAGCTTGTAGCTTTAGTCATGGACTAAACAAACACAGAGAACAAAAACTCACAAATTTAAATCTCAAAAAGAAATCTTAATCTTCGCAGTGGAAAGTTGATGTATTATTGAATAAACAAGCAAGCCTACAAACAAAATTTTTGTCATCTCTCACCCAACAGAATAGGCCATCAAGTAGGCCACAACACAAAATTTACAAATCTCACTAGAAAAATAAGAATAACTTCTGAGTCATATGAGAACCAGAACCATACACACATACACACACACACACACAAAAGCATAGAATCAGGGAGAAAAGAGAAACAAAGAGTAAGTGAAGGTAAAGTCCTTTTGCCACTTGGGATTTGAGTCAGGAATGAAAAAAAGATGTTTATTTTCAGATTACTCAGTTTGGCTCTGTAAAGTGCATTTACTTGAACATCTTGGTGAAACCTCCAAAGCAGTCAAAATACAATTTTCAAAATTTAAAAAATGAGCTAGAAAGAACTTGTGAAAAGATCTGTTTAACTCATTGATAAAGGAACCCAGAGGACTATACAGTTGATTATAGACATACTCTGATATATTGTGGATTCAGTTCCTGACCACCACAATAAAGCAAATATAATAAGAAAGAGTATGAAATCAATTTTTAGGTTTCCTAGTGTATATAACAGTTATGTTTATACCATACTGTGGTCTAGTAAGTGTGCCATAGCATTATGTCTTAAAAGAAACAAACAAACAAACAAACAAACAAACAAAAACTAATGTTAGGGCATGTGGGTGGCTCAGTAGGTTTAATGTCAGACTCTTGATTCCAGTTTAGGTCATAATCTCATGGCCATGGGATTGAGCCTCACATTGGGTACCATACTCATCAGGAAGTCTGCTTGAGATTCTTTCTCTCCTCTCACTCTCTTCCTCTCTTTTCCCCACCCATGTGCTCTCTCCCTAAATAAATATATCTTCAAAAAAATATTTTTAAGAACCCAATGTGTATACTTTAACTAAAAAACACTTTATTGCTAAAAACTGCTAGCCATCAACTGAGTTATCAGTGAATCATAATCACTAATTACAGATAATCATAACAAACATAAAAGCAAGAAAAAAGTTTGAAATATTATGAGAATTATCAAAATGTGACACAGGCTCTGGTCATGGTCTCAGGGTCCTGGGATTGAGCCTTGCATCGGGCTCTCTGGAGTCTGCTTCTTCCTTTTCCTCTGTGCTCTTTCTCACTCTCTCTTTCAAATAAATAAAACCTTGAAAGAAAGAAAAGAAGAAAAAAAGAAAAAGGAAGAAAGAAAGAAAGAAAGAAAGAAAGAAAGAAAGAAAGAAAGAAAGAAGGAAGGAAGGAAAAAGGGAGGGAGGGAGAGAGAAGAAAGAAGAAAGAAAAAGAAAGAGAGAAAGAAAGAAAGAAAGAAAGAGAAAGAAAGAAAGAAAGAAAGAAAGAAAGAAAGAAAGAAAGAAAGAAAGAAAGAAAAAGAAAGAGAGAAAGAAAAAAGGAAGGAAGGTAGGAAGGAGGGAGGGAAGGAAGGAAGGAGGGAGGGAAGAAAGAGATAGACTCAAAGTTGCCACAAATCTTGAATTTGTAAAAATAAAGTAGGGAAGTACAATAAAGCCCATAAAACAAAGTATATCTGTAATGTTATTTGTAAGATATTTTAAATGATGCCAAAACATCCACCCAAGAGGGAGCATTCTGGCTTTGCAAGTTTCAGCTTCAGTGCAGGATGGTCTTCTTCTGTGGCCATCTTAGCAAAAGCTGGACTGGCTCAGAGACAGACTGCCTTCCACTATCTGGATGCCACAGGGTCATTCTACTCTGTCTATTCTATTCCAAGTTGAGCTGCCTTTCTCTCCTCTTTTAAGTAGCTCCTTTTTTTAATCAAGTCTACTTTTCTCAAAATGCACATTCTTCTCTTTTTCAGAATATGTAAATTTCCAGAAATGCATGTAATGTGTTTCGGCAGAAACACTTAATTAGAAGCAAAATGGATGAACCAAACCTCTGATGGGCTAAGACAAAAATTTATTCAAATTTTATTCAAAAGTTACTCTCAAAAGAACCAAGAATCCATGAGTCTCTTTTATCTGGTGTTTACGTTGATGAAAAATCACCCATGCCTGATGACTTATCTTTCCTCCATCAGTCTTACTCTGACAAATCAGAGCAATACTTTGGCAGCTACAAAGGAGAACAAATACTGAAGCAAGGAGTATTTTCAGGCTTTTTCCTCTGTTTTTTGCTTAGGAAATTATACCCCAGTAAATAATAAAGTACTTCACAAGTCATTCTAAAACTTTTTCTGATTTAAAGTTTTTGACACAGCATGATATGGCTGATTGTACCAATGGTTTTCCCCGCCTAAGTCAAGGGAAACTGCACAACAATAATTACCTAATTAATATTTGCATAATTATGATTACTAAATTCCAAGAAAACTGTTGTAGTAACAGTATAATTTTTCTAAGGCCAATTAAGTTGTGTTTTCTTTCTGCTTTAATTTATTTATTATTTATTATTTATTTTAATCCAAAAGACCAAAAAACAGGATATGTCTAGTTGATGATTTAATTAACTGCAGTATATTAAGAAGTTAGAAATTCTTATGATGCTGAATACCTCAGTGCCCTTCAAGCCTGGAAGTATTATCCCTATTCCCTTAAAGGGTTAGGATTTTCACCATTTTCGAAAGTAAGTATCCCAAATTAAGATCAACACACAACAAAACTTAATGATTCAGAGATGTTTGTTGAATAATTGGGAAAGGGAAAGAAAAGGGCAAGAACACTTTTAGTAAAATAGAAAGGATTATTTTAATGTCTGAAAGTCATCAAAGAAAAAACATTTCTTTGCTTGGAAAAGCAATGATGGAAAAGCATAATGAAAAGCTGAAAATTCATTTACTTTCTGAAATGGGCAGGAGCATTCAAGGACATAAAAAACAGGATCAGAGAAGTTATGAGATAGACTTTATTCAGGGTCTTCAATTCATGTGGTTAGAAAACATCGGTTAAGACAATTATTGAAGAGAAGGACAAGAGAAAAAAGTTGTTAAAATTTCACAAAGCAAAATCAAAGGTATCCAATACAATTGGAAAAGGGGGCAAACCCCAGAGAAATATCAAGCTAGAGTGGTCCAATTATAATGCTAAAAATCTGAAAACATTTTCTTGTTCTTTTTCTGTGATCTTACGTCAAGAAATGTGTTTCATAAATGCCAAATAATCACTCGTTTGACAACAGCAATAGACAGTCTGAGAAACTCAGTATCCACAACTACCCTCTGCTTAAACCCTCAATGTTTCTCAATATTTCTGATCACAATTAAATATGTAACTCTTCACTCATCCTTCTTTTACATCTTTCTTAATTTACTATTTCATTCTCTTTTAAGAGATAAAGAGGCATAACTCTTGATTTTCTTTCACTTTCAGAATTTTTTACCTCAATGTGGTGATGCGTCCAGTTAAAAAACCACTACCAAAATTTCCTATTAAATCAAAAAGAATTGCATTTACTTTCTTTAGAACCATCAATGTTTAACATTTCATAAGGATGATGGGTTCACACAATTTTACAAAGCTGTCATCCATGACATTTTAAGAAGATTTGTCCTGAACATTTCAATCTATGAAAAAAACTTTGATATTTAACTAAAATATCATCAACTGGGGCCTGCTTTCATGTTTTATCATTTTTTTTTAACATCTAAGGCATCTCTAAGCATTTATTTTCTATTTATTATCACTCTAGATAAGTAATTTTTGTATTCCCTCTTCCAACACCTGTTTACATGTACAATAATCACAGACCCAGGCATTCCAGATTTTGAAGTAGAGCTGTAGGTAGACTCGGGGTTATATGCATTTGCTAATATGGGCTAACACTAATTTTATTGTTTTCTCACAGCTGTTAAAAACAAACATGTGAGAACTAATGCCCAGTGATGATAATCTAGCAAATGTTTATTGCCTGTCACAGAGAAACCCCACCCCCATTTTTCTTCTCTGGCTATTCTGACTCAGAATATGTCACAAAAATGCAATACCCACTCAAATAGGCACTTGCCATCTTCACTGATTCTCTGCACAGAAACCTCTTTTGCAGGCGAGTACACTGATTTTTAGAAATGTAAATGACTTTCCCAAAACTGGTAATACAAATTTTGATTAAATCTAAAATGTATTTTCCTCTATACCACTAAGTTGGTCCTTATTATTTCCTTTATTTTAAAGACCTTGGTATCCTGGATTTCTTTCTATAGTTCCTTCTTACTTTGACCTACAGTTACTTTGTGTTATCCTTGACCTTCTCTAACCTGAACAAATCTAGCTTGAGTAGTTATCAATCAAATGTGAAAACTGAATACTTTTCATCTACCATGAAGTAGTATTGACTAAAAACACTTAATATATATGAACTATTTTTTTAAATGATCATATAACAAAAGATCTAATGTTAAACTATGTGATAAAAAGCCAGTAACACCATCTTTTGCCTTCTTTATATTTAATTTCAAAGGCTGTCCTGTTCAGGGAAGAAAATCTAAGTGTTTACTGTAGCTCCTTTCCCCTAAGGCTACCTCTTGTTTGTCAGGACCTCTGCGTTTTCTTTCTTGCCTCAAGAAAACAATCTCACTTATGACAAACTAGGAAAAAAAAAATCTGTGATTAGAGAAAGCAAGTGAATAAACTGTCTGCAAAATAGTTACAGCGTTTTAGAAATGATTACTCTTTTTGAACAGTTTTTATATTGGAGGATATTTCTTATACTTCCTTGTTTTGAGTTAGAAGAATTTAATATCTTCTCTTCCAAATCAAAAACTCCACATCAAAGGAAATGGGGCACCAAAAAACACAGATGTTCAGAGCTTCGCAGTTTTAACATACAGACTATTTCCAGACAATTAAAAACTCTTGTCTGTAGTTGAGAAAACTCAAAAGTCCAATTTATGTTTAAGATTTAAAGAATACTACTGAAGAATCAAAATTTGAACCCAAACCTTTCATAATTATTGTCATTAAAAAATTTATGGCATTTTGTTTAAATAGCCCTAGTTTTATGATACTTGGTCAAGATGAAGTTCTGCAAGTGTTTCATTCCAGTTCATAAGTAATCATAATGACAGAGTCAGCAATTTAAAATGTTGTTTGTCAATTCTGAAAACGTGGTATTTTGTTTGTTTAATTAACCAATTTCATTATAGTAAAGATTCCTGATCCAATTTTACTATAGTAAAGATTCTTGATAAAGGCAATAAGCATTTACAATTATTAATGTTAAAAATATAAAAAAATATTCATCAATGATATGCTTAAATTAACACTCTGCCTCTTAGGTGTCTCTTAGATAACATATTAATTCAAACATATTGCTGATGGATATTGAAGATAATCTTGATTCTTTTTCTCTCCCCCTGTCTGGTTAAGAAAACATAAGATCTTGGGGCGCCAGGGTGGCTCAGTTGGTTGGGCGACTGCCTTCGGCTTAGGTCATGATCCCGGAGACCTGGGATCAAGTCCCACATTGGGCTCCCTGCTCGGCAGGAAGCCTGCTTCTCCCTCTTTCACTCCCCCTACTTGTGTTCCCTCTCTGGCTGTGTTTCTCTCTGTCAAATAAATAAAAAATCGTAAAAAAAAAAAAAAAGAAAGAAAAAGAAAAGAAAACATAAGATCTTCCACCTGTAGAATGTTTCTATTTTTCAGATAAAATAAAACTGACAACCTCTCACACTCAGTTGGTATTCATAAAATAATAGAATTTCTTATTTATTCAAGTATCATATGGTTTCACTTACTTGTGGAGCATAAAGACTAACATGGAGGATAGTAGAAGGAAAGAAAATGTGAACTGGGGTAAATCAGAGAGGGAGACAAAGCATGAGAGACTTCGGACTCTGAGAAACAAACTGAGAGTTTCAGAAGGGAAGGGGTTAGAGGGATGGGTGAGCCTGGTGGTGGGTATTAAGGGCATGTATTGCATGGAGCACTGGATGTCGGGCATAAACAATGAATCTTGGAACTGAAAAAAATAAAATAAATTATTACTAAAAAAATAGGACTAAATCTTCTTTCAAAAAATAATTTCTTATTTCTTCTTTCATCAGGTAATTAATGAATACCTATCATCTGAAGTCTATGCCTAGCCTCACAAGGTTTACAGTCTACGGCTGATGGGCAATTATAAAAGGGCATGAGGATAATTTGAAACAAAGTGCACAGAGTGGTATAGGAGTTTTTAAGAAGATACATTATACATTTAACCTGATAGAAAAGGTTTCCTGGAGGAGTTGGAAATCTGAAAAACGAATAGCAGTCTGGTGAAACAAGTTTTCTAGATAGAAGAAATAGTATAAACAGCATATATGAGGGTCAGGAGGAGAGACAGATGATAGGGATGAAGACGGAAATGGAGGGAGAGAGAGACAGAGAGAGGGCATCATTAGAGCATATCAGGGTGTTAAAAAAAAACGACAAAAAACAAAAAAACAAAAACAATTAAGAGATGAGACTGGAGAGGAGGCCAGTGGCCTAAATGTACAGGAGATTTCACACAAGTTGTGCCAGTGGTTTCCCCTTTACTCTTAACACCAATGAAGTCACTGGAAGATTTTAAATAGGAATGTGACAGGATTAGATTTGTGGTTTACAAATAAGGACTACAGCTGCTTGGGTGACTATTAGTCTGGCTGCAATGTAGAGAATGAATTAAAAGTAAACAAGCCTGGAGATAAACCCATTTGGGAGTCCGTTGCCAAAATCTAAGAAAAAGACAAAGTGACTTAGACGGGGGAGTGGCTGCCCATATGAAGAGACATTTATAGAGATTTAATGTGATCTGTGGACTCAATGATTTGGGGAAGTGAGGAAGGAAGGATAACTCCTCTTAGGCAAAGGGTCCTTGGAGATGTCATTAACTGAATGGTACAAAATGGTGCAGCTTTGAGGGTGCAGAAGTGATTTCAGCTTGGGATATGCTGTATTTGAGATGTATTGGGGTCATTTGTATGAAAATTCAATATCAGAGTCAGAATTATGATTGAGATCTTTAGGATTCACATAGAGAATGAGCTCAGTTGCCCAGGAGGAGAAAAGGGATGAGAAAAGAACCTGAGAAGCTCAAATAATTAAGGGAAGAGTAGAAAATAAAAACTTGAAAATAAAATTGAGGAGAAACAGACAGCTGTTTAGGAAATATAAAACAGAGTGGTACAGAGTCACGGAATCCAAGGAAAGTTGATGTCACATTTACTAGGCAAAATAATGGTCCTGGAAAATGTCCAGGTAAGAATCCTTAGAAACTATGAAGATGTCTTACATGCCAAGGGACTTTGCAAGTGTGAGTAAAGATCTTGAGATGGGGAGATTTTCCTTTATTATTATTTGAGTAAAGTCAAGGTGATTACATGTGTCCTTACAAGAGCAGGAGTCAGAAAGGTCATTCATAAAAGATGTGAGGATGGGCACATAAATGACAGAAAGAGATGAACCAGGAACTGGATTCTCCTCTAGAGAAAAGAATGTAGCCCCATCAATCCATTTCAGACTCTAACCTCAAGGACTGTGGCATAATAAGTTTATGCTGCTTTTAAGAACCACTAATTTTGTGGTAATTTGTTGCATTTACAGCAGCAAAGAGAAAATAATAAAGTGAACTATATAAGAGTTGATTTAGCAATATAGAAATCACTGATGAATTTTAAAAGAGGAGTATTCTTTAGAGAAAAAGTTGTGAGAATGAAGTGTTTTGAGTGATTAAAAAGAGGAAATGGCTTTTTAAGATCTTCTTTCATTTTGTCTCTGCTCTTGGTGTTTTAGGTTATTAGCTTCACCTGGTCCCAATCTGGGATATATGAGGTAAAAAAAGAAAATCCAAGAAGTCATCACTGTGTCATTTCTCACATCTCAAGATTTCTATCTGGTCTGTCTTCCTCTTTCCATCTTTGGAGTCTTCTTATGTTTGTTTTATACATAAAATCAAAGACTTTTAATTGTAATTAACAGAAGCAATGGGGACAATGTCCCAGATTGATTTTTTTATATTTATGTTTTTTTCTTTGTTTATCTATTTCCCCAAATTTCTGCATTGGATATGAATCAATTGTGTTTCAATTGAATGTGTTCTTATAAATATAAGCTTAGATGGGCACTTTACATGTCACATAACAATCAACATACTAAGTAAAATTTATTTTGCATAAAACTTAGAAATCTGAGACAAAAATAGACAAATATAATAAATGTCCCCAATCTCATTTAATATTTGCCTTACCAATGACGTAACCCTTCAGTGACATTTTCTAAAACGTACTCTGTACAAAATGATTTTCAAAATACTTAACAACTGGTATGATGGAACAGGCAGAAACTCTTAATAGTGACTGCCCAGGGGTCAGAAAGGAAGCAGGCTGACACAACATAGCAAGGCATATCAGCCTTAGTTCTATCAGGAAGCTGATAAAAACCTACAACTACCTCTGGGAAAGAATGCTTATTTACTATTTCCTCCTCTCACCAGGAAAAAAAAATTCTTAACTTCCCTAAATCCAAACTTTCATTTCATCATGAAATTATTTTCTTATGAAAACCTTCTTTTTTCTCTTCTGGCAACATACGTTCACAGTCTGCAGAATACATTTTGCAAATGCTTTCACAAGTGCTTTTATGCTAAACTATTATTCTGCCAAGCCATTTCTTATCCATATCCTTTCCTACCAGTTGATAGTTATTGCCACTCAAATAGAATTTATTCTGTAAAATGACTTGTTCTATATCCTAGTGTGTTTAAGAAAAGTGACACATCTAAAATTAAATCATATGAGATATTAACACTTCCCTGGACTTATGGATACCTTTTGCTAGATGCATATCAACAATAAATAAAAGCAGCATATTAGAAAAAGGTGAAAGGTAGAGCTAAAATCACATATTGATTTCTCAGTCATCTTTTATCAATTGATAGGAGCTCTTTGTTGAGAATTCTGCGGTTGGATCTCAGCTCAGATGGAAACTCCAAAGTGTAACTGGTGATACCTGCTGCAGGTCACAAGGGAATAAATGAAGATCAACCTGTCAAGTTCTTTGTGTATTTTTATGGAATAAGGCTGAATAAGAATTAGATAGCATGTTGATCTAATTCATCTTTCATATCTGAAGAAATTTTTTAATTTTAGAAAGAAAATACAGTTCAGAAATTATCTTAATCCCTTGGCTATTGGAGCTGAGATGGGAACTTACTTTGGCCTGACAATAAAATCTATGCTGTTTTCACTATAGCACATTACAAGAGTTAGAGAGCTCATGTAACAGAGTTATCCAAATATGTGTAATAAGATAACTCTAGGGGTAATCACATTGAAAAAATTAAACATATGCAAGTTAAGAAAAAGTAATATGCAATTTAAACTTATTACTGAACACAGCAAGTATAGTCAATTGGTTTTCATCATTTTAAAATTAGTTTTATTATGTATCATAAAAATAAGACTAAAAGATTGTTAAAGAATGTAATTTATGTATGGCCCAGCCAATGTATATATATATTTTTAAGTGAATCCAAGTGCTTTCATAAAAGTTGAGAAGATATTTCTGTGAACAAAATATGGAAGAGAAACATCAAAGGGAGAGAAGTCCTAAAGCTGCAGCCTCTTGCTCTGAGTCCAGAAACAGACAGAAGTGGCCAGGGAATGAAAGTGACCAACTAAGAGAAGAAACAGGAATTACCTCTTTTGCTTAGAAATGAGCCAGGACTGGCCTTCCTGGTACCTGAAAGGTGACTGAAAACTGCTATAGACAACTGAATGCAAGTGTAGCTTCTCTAAAGCTACCAACTTGAGAAGGTAGGTTATAGCTTCAAAACGTCAGCCTAAGCCAAGCAACTCATTGGACTTTCTATATGATCTGTGAAACTCTCCAAAAGCCCTTAAAGTGAGAAAATTTAAATTACTAATCTAAGACCCCTATATGGAAGAGGACCCAGAAGCCAAATAGTGGCAACCACAATATTACTAATCAATAAAGAAAAGAGCAAAGAGAGAGAAAAACAATATCTCATTGGAGACAGAGTGCGGAGTAAAGGCCTAAAGTATATGAAGATAAGTAATGCTACAAATAGCCAAACAAACCAAAGCAAAAAATATGTATATTATGAAACATGAACAGGTAAAAATGAAAATAAATCAACATTTTTGAAATTAAAAATTAATAAGTCAGACATAATATTCTTGAGCTAATGAGTTATTAAAATTGAAGAGAGTGACAGAATATTCATTGTGAACATGGGCTGAGGGTTAAAGATATTAGGAAGGAAGGAAAGGAGGGATAGAAGGAAGGGAGGGAGGGAAAGGGGAAGGAGGGGGATAGAGAAGAGACTTCAAGCAAAAGGACATCCAATTACCAAGCTGTAATTGTGAAAGTTTACATTAGAAATGGCATAATAAAATTTTGCCAGAAATAGATAATTACCGAACAATAATAAATGCATTAGCAGAATTCTCATCAGCCAAAAATAAGTGCTAGACAATACTGACAACATCTTCAAAGCGCTGTAGGAATTCTATACTCGTTCAAGCACACATTAGAGTGTGAGGGTTCTACACCTGGCAGTGAGGTAGATTGAATTCTCTGAGAGATGCGCCTACAAAAAATCAATCACATAATGGATAACAGATCTCAAAGCATTGTTTCCAGGAAGCAGGCGAAATCTGTTATTCCTTACTCAGAAGGAACAAATGAGTTGAATGTGCCAGGTAAGCTAATGGGAAAAACATTATTGCTCCAAGGGCACATACCTTAATACTACTGAATTATACGTTGACCTTTGGGCCAGCAACAAAGTAAAGAAATTGAAGATGAGACCTCTACCTTAAGCTAGGATATCCTAAAAGTCTAATACAGCCCTAGATCTACGGTACCCCTGGACTCTCAACAGAAACAAAAACTGAAGAAAACATTCCCAAGTTAAGCCCACACTATTTCCAGATTCCGGTCCATCAAATTAAGTTTCTAAATACCATCAAGCAAACAAAGAGGGAAGACACCATAAGTCAGGCAGTAGAAACAGGGGGGAAAAAAAAGATTTAACTCACCGAACTCTTAAGAGAGTGGAACTTCCAGATGCAAAATGTAGAATATAAATGTATAAAGAAATAAAAGATGAATTCATAGGTAGAATATGCCACAGGAGGTTTTCAGAGATCATTAGGCAATTCTAGAAAAGCAAACAAGTGGAATTTCCACATATGAAAAAAAAAAAAAAAAAACTAGCCAAAGAAAGAGGGGTGCCTATGTGGCTCAGTCGTTAAATGTCTGCTTTTGGCTCAGATCATGGTCCCAGGGTTCTGGGATAAAGCCCCACATTGGGCTCCCTGCTTGGCAGGAAGCCTACGTCTCCCTCTCCCACTACCCCCGCTTATATTCCCTCTCTCACTATCTCTCTCTGTGTATCAAATAAACGAATAAATAAAATCTTAAAAAAAAGAAATATTAGTAATGATATATCTGAAAAAATGTCCACAATAAGGAGCAGAAAGCTAGGGGGGAAAAACTGTGAAATGGAAATATATACATGGCAGATAGAATGAAAAGATCTGAAAAGATCCTATATATTCAGCTGGAGTCCTAGAAAAGAAGAGAACAGAAGAGAGGCTTGTTAATAAATTTATAAACTTAAGCTCAATCAACAAGTTAAAAAAAAAACAAAAAACTATAAACTCTTAAGAAGAAGTAGAAAGACTGGACAGACCTAAAATTAGAATAAAAGTTGGTCAATATCAAAAAGGAGAAAAATCCCAGCCCTCAGTTATTTACCAGGGAAGGTCTAATATACTTTAAGTGATAAAAATCTTTTCAATCTTATATAAAGCCTTCCAGATAATAGGAAAAAGAGGAGGGGGGCGAATTGCCCAAATAATTCAGTAAAACCAGTATACTGGTCTCAAACCTTGCTATAAAGCTTTGATAAAGACAGTTCAAAAAAAGAAAAATAACAGGTCAATCACCTTCATAAACACAGAGATAAGAATTCTGAACAAAATAATACCAATCCAAATCAAACAATGAATAAAATATGTAATATACTAAGAACAATTTAGAATTATGCTCAATCCAAGAATGATTTAACATTATCAATAAAATTATTTAAAGGTAAGAAAAGCATATGATCATTTCAATCAATGAAGAAAAAAACATTTGGAAAAAAAAACCAGACACTCATTCAGGATAAAAACTTTTAGCAAGGTAGTAAGAGAAATTACCTTAGTTAATCTGATAGGCCTGATAAAAGCCTGGTGAAATATAAGAAACATCTCTTTTGAGGGCACCTGGGTGGCTCAGTGGGTTGAGACCTCTGCCTTTGGCTCAAGTCATGATCTCAGGGTCCTGGGATCGAGGCCCGCATCGGGCTTTCTGCTCGGCAGGGAGCCTGCTTCCTCCTCTCTCTCTGCCTACTTGTGATCTCTCTCTGTCAATTAAATAAATAAAATCTTTTTAAAAAATAAAAAAATAAAAGAAACATCTCTTTTGAGGTCATAAATTTGACAAAGATTCAATTAATTCAATCAAACATATAGCTGGGATGTCTAGCGGCATCAGATAGAAAACAATGATAGATAGGGATTTGAAAGGAAAATACAAAATTCATTATTTACAAATGATAACTGAGAAAATTCAAAATAATCAACCTTAAATTTATCAGAATTGATGAGAATACAGGCAGGTGGTTGCTTATAAGATTAACATACAAAAAACATTTCTGTTTGTATATCCCATTAATAAACAATTAGGGGAAAAGTCTTACAAAAATAATATTTGTTAGCAACACATAATGTAAGGTTCTTAAGAACATATCTGGCAAACACCATTTCAAGAGCTATATAGAGAATATCGTATAAGCAGTAAAAGATACTCCGGATCATAAACTAATAGAATGCCATATCTACAAATGAAGAGGTATTTTTTAAAAACGTCACTTCTCTTCCAATTGATCAAAAGATTCAATGCAGTCCAAATCAAAATTACCAAAGGATTTGTTGTAAAATTTGGTAAGCTGATTCTAAAATGTTTATAGAAGAGCAGAGAGCCAAGTATATCCAAAATACTCATAAAGAAAAAGAATAATGAGGGCAGACCTGTCCTCTATGAAAACAGTGCATACTAGATGAATTAAGACAATGTGATTTAAGTTAAAGGAAATACAAACTGCTCAATGGAATGCACTAGAGAGCCCAGAAACAAGTCCAACTATAAATGGAAAAAAACAAATGAGAGAAGTGGCATTTCAAATCACTGGGAAAATGAGATTCTCTTTAATTTACAGTGATGATATACAATTTATGGTAATGACACACAAATCAATGCACATGAATTCATACTTAAATATGAAAAGCAAAACTTCAGGGTTTTTGTAAGAAGATACAAGGGAATATTTTTATATCTTATATTTCAAAGATGATTTTTAAGGCATTATGATGTTAACTATAAAAAAATTTAAATTCCACATTGCTTCCTCTTAATGAGTCATACAAATACAAATACAAAAACTTTACACATACAAATACACTAAAACTTTAAACATACAAAACTCTAAACATACAAATACACTAAAACTTTACTTAACCAATATGGCTGCTTTTTACATTATAAGCAGATGGTTCATAGGTCATAATGAGTTGGATTTCAAAACATTTTCAATAATAAACAATCTTGCAGAGTAAGTAAACCCAACTTTTAAATAAAGGTCATCTATGAATATTCAATAATTACTCTCTAGAGAAAAAAGAAATTAACTTGAGGGACACGTGCATAATAATTACAGAAAAAGGACTAATGTGAACTAGAACTGATAGTTTTCTTTTGTGTCCCAGCATCAGATACATATATTTTTTCCAGACCACTTTTTGCATGCTAAAAAATTCCAATCCTAAATGAAATACACCACAACCCCAAAATCACTCTTCTAATAAATTTATCCAAAGATATTATAGGAGAATATGATGACCTCCTCCTTCTTTTATTGTATACAAAACATTTTTCTACATTATCAAATATTATTGTTCCAGGGGTTAGATCTTCTCCTTTTATACAAGTCCTGGAAGTTTTGCCTTTAGCCATCATGTTGCTTAAAAGCAACTGAATTCCTCTTGTTTATTAAAACTTTCCTGGGTTGTTCCAATCTCCCTGATTACAATCGTTAATGCTGGAGAGCTTGACATCTAGTCCTTAGAAATAAACCCAGATAATATATGTATATATAAGCTGCCGTTGTCCTCAGTGCTACGCTGACTAGTCCCTACAAGTAACCAGGTGGAATATATTAGAAATAGATCATCTCATTGAAAACTCATGAGTCATTAACATTACCTATCACATCAGTTTTGTAAGCATAGTCATTTGTAAAATACCTACATTTGTAATTATATTCTACTTTACTTGTTCTGCTTTTTTTAAGGGTATACCAGTAGCAGTGGATGGTCACATAAATGTTTAAATAAATGAACTTATGGATATTAGTTTTCAACCTATTAATTTTAAAGAAAAAAGGAACACATACCAACAAACATATTTAATTCAAAATTAGTTCTTACAAATAATATTCTCAACTCCAACACCTTTTGGTAACATACCCTACTTATGTTTCTTTGAAATATTGCCATCTTATTGCCCAAATATCAATGTAAAAAAAGATAGAGAGGGAAATAGCATTGACTTTCTTTTCCAGCGGTGTTGACAAATACTTTAAAAGTAATGAAGAGCAGATTAAGAATCATAAAACGAGGATTTCAAAATACTGATTATAATATAAATATCATGTGCAATTTGCCCAGTGATTTTCCAAACACTGAAAACCAAACGAGGTTGGTGAACGGTGGTCATTACAATACCTTTCAGCGCTCCTATAAACTGTTTGCTCAGGTCTGTGGTGTTTTATACACCAAACATAAAAGTCAACTTTGCATGACTCCTCTTTTCAAGTTGACTGCAAACTCCTCAAAGGCAGAACTGTTTTCTTTTATTCTACTTCCCTTACAGTGCTTTATGGCTAGTTAGCTCTGTGTTATTTACTGGGGCAAGAAAACTAAAATTGAAATTAAAGTTATACTGTGACTTAAAAGAGCAGATCGAATTGAAATTTGTGTGGAACTCTCTTTACTCCCACCCCTCTTCAATTACTCTATATGCAAATATGCTACTTAAGTTCATGCATTTAAAGAAGCCCCTTAAATGCAAATAGTTATTCTTTCGGGCTCCATATGGTCACTAAATAAAATATATTTCTAAGGCTTTGTTTTAAACATCCCCAAATAATATACTGGAAACAACTTTTAGCTCCTCTTCCTAAGTTAAGTGCACAAAAACATTCTGATCACATCATCTGACTTTACTGGCTCTTTACAAAGCAGTCACAGAGGCCTGGTTTTACATTGAACAAGGACTTTCAACTAAGGCTTTTAGGGCTTTGAATCCTTTTTGAATCAAGTTGCTTAGTATTTTAGGTTCTGTTCTTTGTGGTACTACGAACACCTTCCCCCTTCTCAAAAATACAGGCTTTGTTTAATATCTTACAGCAGTGAATTCTAGAGTAAAAAAACGTTAGAGCACCTTTTTGTGGTGATGAGTCACTTGGACTTTCCACCAGTGCATCTGTGCTTCAGCAAACACCTCTAAATACAACCTTGCATTGGTATTAGCTTACCTAAAAGACAGTTCTTTATAATTTCTAACATCTTCAAAAGAAAGATACAGAAACTAGAGCCTGTAGTGCTCAAAAAGACAGACTCTGCCTGTCAGTCTTAATCAAACATTGTGAATTCTATAGACTTTTCTATATCAAGAGCTAAACAAAAAACAAAAAAACGAAACCTCCATAAATAGGATGACAGTGGAAAGTATGCTGCTTCTATGATTGCTTGGCATAAAATTCATTAGGTTCTGGTCTGCATTCTTACAGCATTATTTATAGCTGCAAGAAAAACCAACAGCACCTCCAACAGCAAAGAAAGGAACAGTGAACTCTGCAATTCATATCATGTTCATTTTGATGAGACCTATATTCACTTCAATGAAATTCTGACAAGAAGCAGAAGCAGCAATGAGTTCATTTCTTTGAATTTTTTTTACCCAAACAACCTGAGAGCTTACCCTTTCACAGAAAGACATTTCTGTGACCATTTTATTAAATATTAGCTAAGAAGAAATGTTTCCTTTTTCTTACATGTGGAGGGAGAGCTTACACAAAACAGCCACCCTGAGGATTAATTTTTGTAAGTCCTCTTATAAAAAAGTGTTTAGGTGTTGAAGTTATTTAAAATACTGTTAATTTACATTTATGGTATTGATACAAAATTTACTAAATCATACCTTATCAGATATTCAAATATTGCTTTTATTCAAATGATGATGTAAGAAATACAAACATTTCCCACTTTAAGTTTCACTAGAAATTAATATTTTGGCAGAACTGCCTGTTTCAATTGTCTAAGAATTGTTTGGGGTTTTTTGTTTTTTTTTTTTTAAAGATTTTATTTATTTATTTGACAGAGAGAAACACAGCCAGAGAGGGAACACAAGCAGGGGGAGTGAGACAGGGAGAGGCAGGCTTCCCGCAGAGCAGGGAGCCCAATGTGGGGCTCGATCCCGGGTCTCTGGGATCATGACCTGAGCCGAAGGCAGTCGCCCAACCAACTGAGCCACCCAGGCGCCTCCAATTGTCTAAGAATTGTTTAGAAAATTTCCCTTTAATGAAATCATATTTAGTATTAAATCTGGAAGATAATATAAAAGAGAAAAAAGAAAATGAGAGTTAGACACAAGAGAAGATATTTTGATCATAAGTACAAAAAAATCTCAACCTGAACTTTGAGTCATCCAATTTGATATAAGTTGCCCTCAAGAAGAAAACAGTGAACAACAAAAAATGATTTCACTTATTTCACAGTAAGTGAAAATTCTATGATATAAAGTTAGAAATTTCTACACTACTGACTAGAGTTCCAGTGTCCTCAATACATCAATCATCGCAAGAAAATGTTCCAAGTTAGTTTTTAAAAGAAAAGAGTACATACAGTCCATTTTGCTATTGTAATGTATTCTACCATCTCAGAAGTTGTGAAGCTACAATTTGAGATAATTATTTATAAGAGTTTTTTCAAGTTCATGAAAAGATTCATGGTAAGACTATTTTAAATATAGCAAACCCCACAGTGTATTATGTACCTGCTTAAAGATTATTTTCTACTTTGTCACAGATCAGATAAAAATCTGATAAGAATAACTGACAATTTATCAATCATAGAGATCTAGCAACTTGAAAAATATGCAGTTATAGTTCAGTTTTTTTTTAAGATTTTTATTTATTTATTTGACACAGAGAGAGAGATCACAAGTAGGCAGTGAGGCAGGCAGAGAGAGAGAGAGAGAGAGAGAGAGAGAGAGAGAGAAGAGGAAGCAGGTTCCCCGCTGAGCAGAGAGCCTGATGTGGCCATGGCCTGAGGCGAAGGCAGAGGCTTTAACCCACTGAGCCACCCAGGCGCCCTATAGTTCAGTTTTCAACTTCATTTACACTTTTTTCCTCCAGAGATGTCTGAGA
Organism: Spilogale gracilis; assembly: GCA_004023965.1. Taxonomy (NCBI): domain Eukaryota; kingdom Metazoa; phylum Chordata; class Mammalia; order Carnivora; family Mephitidae; genus Spilogale; species Spilogale gracilis. The sequence continues at coordinate 19,466 of PITA01018223.1, read as the reverse complement.
AACCCTTGCTCTACTTGTTCCATAAGTTCCAGGAGACATAGACACGTACATTCATAGAAATAGTGTATGTACTAGAATAAAACTGTAAACATTAAATATGTGTACTGAGGGGCGCCTGGGTGGCTCAGTCAGTTAAGCGTCAGCTTTCAGCTCAGGTCATGACCCCAGGGTCCTGGTATTGAACCCCGCAACAGGCTGCCTGCTCAGCAGGGAGTCTGCTTCTCCCTCTTCCTCTGCCTGCTGCTCCCCCTGCTTGTGCTCTCTACTTCTGTGTGTCAAACAAATAAATAAAACATTTTTTAAAAAGTCTTCTGAATGAACAACAGAATTCAACTATTGATATATTCAAATAATGCAATGTAATACTGCAATGAAGACAAATGAACTATGGCCACCCACAATAAAAGAGATAAAGTTCAGTATTAATATTAAGTGAATAAGAAATACTGTGATCCTATTACCATTTCATTGAATTTTAAAGCAATTCAAATTAAGTAATTTCTTGCATAGGTTAAATGAACTTGAGATAAAACTATTGGAAAAAAATTAAGAGAAAGACAAAATTAAGATAAGGAAACACAATAAAAGGAAGAACACATAAGTAAATAAAAGCTACTGTCACTATTCTAGTCTTCAGTTGTTTCATAGATTCATCTGTCTGAATGAATAAATCAATTGGGTTTATGCAAGTCCCAGTGATGAAAATATGTCAATGACCAAGAATTATGATTTCCTGAAGCCATGAAATTATACTTCTTTATTGGAAAAGGAGGAGGAGAAGCCATGAGTAGTTGGTCATTTCTCTGAGGAAGGGCCCATAGAAAAAAGAGAAAAAGCATTCAAAAATGAGACAATGTTGGAGCCGGATATTAAATATTACATTTTCTTTTATTCTTGCAAGTCATTCTGTTAAGCTCTGGTGGAAAAAAACTGGTTTCCTGGAATCAATTTCCAATTCTGTTACCAAATCACCCTGTGATCATGGAAATAAAAAGTAATTGTATTTCACAGCTGTGCATGTCTTTCAGGAATGTATATTAATTCATAATCCTCATAATATAACTGTGAAATTACAGTGTATTAATATACCGTACCACTATTACTAAGCACCTAATAAATACTAAATAAAGCTCAGTCGTTGTTATTATTATCACTAATATTGAAATCATTTGGTATATTTAAGTATGAAAACATTACTATCTATAATACATTAGCTCTTAAATATTTTTCAGCATAAGAATTTCCTGAGGGTCTTAGCAAAATGCAGAATTACAGGATTTATCTGTGGCTATTCTTTGGGATAAAGTAGAGAAACCTGCAATGGTAAAAACCTGCCCAGACAATTCTCATACAGATGATCTTCTGTCAATACTCTGAAAAACATTTAGGAGGGCCCCAGAGTATCCTAACCTGATGACCAAGAAATTCTATGTAACCTGATATACTTACTAATCTAACGCATGTAAGCCAGGCCCTAGGCATCTTTAACCCATCACATGATGATCTGGACTGCTCTAAGAAAATATAGATGGATTCAGCAATCCTTAGCTCCAAATTATCAGATTTAATCCTGAATCTCAGAAGGAACTTCTGTTCAGTTGGAGAAAGTTCTGAGGGATCTATACTAAGTAATTCACTGCACAATGATGATTCAGACACTTTTTCAAAACTTTCAAAGACTAACACAGAAGATAAACACATCAGTGAGCACTGGTCATCAATCATAAAAGATATTATCATAGAGGTAAAGTCAAAGATCAATTGGAACATCTTTAATTCTTTGAGAGTAAAGAAGATTTCACAGAGGTGGTAAATCTTGAACAAGATTCATAAGGTAAATTGGAACTTTAATTTCCTAAAGTAGAAGAAGAGAAAAGTGAAATAAGGTTATATGAGATATAGGGCATCCAATGCAAGACCTCTGTGTGACAAAGACCCAAATGTAAGATACAGGGTGCTGGACGCACTTTAGAAATCTCAATGCTAACTATTTACAAAACAAAAAGGCAACCTACTGAATGGGAGAAGGTATTTGCAAATGATTCATATGATATGTCCAAAATATATAAAGAACTTACACGACTCAACACCAAAAAACCCCCAAATAATGCAATTCAAAAATGAGCAGAGGACCTGAATAGACATTTTTCCAAAGAAGGCATACATATGGTTAGCAGACACATGAAAAAGTGCTCAACATCATTACTCAAGAAAATGTGAATCAAAATCATAATCAGATATCACTTAACACCAGTCAGAATGGCTATCATCAAAAAGACAAGAAATTACAAGAGTTGGCAAGGATATAGGGAAAAAAGGAACCCTCATGCACCATTGATAGGAATGTGAATTGGAATAGCCACTGTTGGCAAAGAGTATGCAGACTTCTCAAAAAAATTAAAAATAGAAACACCAGAGGGTTCAGTAATCTCACTACTGGTATTTACAAAAAGAAAACAAAAACACTAATTTGGAAAAAAAAAAAAGCACCCCTATGTTTATAGCTGTATTATTTATAAAAGCCAAGACAGGGAGGAAACCTAAATGTCCATCAGTAGATGGATAAAGAAGATGTGTGTGTGTGTGTGTGTGTGTGTGTGTGTGTGTGTGTGTGTGTGTGTCTATAACTTGCCCAGGGTCATAGATCTAACAAAAGGAGGAGACTGGATTTAATCCCAGTAGTTCAGCTTCAAAGCCCAGACTTCTCCACTTCTCCCTTCAACTATGAAATGTGTACAAAGCAATATTCATCCATAAAAAAGTGCAATCTTGCATCAACACGGATGGACTTAGAGAATATTTTGCTAAGTGAAATAAGACAGACAAGAACAAATACCACATGATTTCATTTGTATGTGGAGTCTAAAAAACAAAACAACAACAAAACAGAAACAGAGTCATAAATACAGGGAATAAACTGGTGGCTGCCAGAGGGGAAGGGAGTGGAAAACCTTTCACTTATAAAGTAAAGGAGTCACAAGGATAAAAAATACAGGATAGGGAATAGAGTCAATAATATCAGAATAACTTTGTATGGAGACAGATGGGAGCTGTACTGACTGTGGTGATCTTTTTGTAATGTAGCTAATAGTTGAATCACTATACTGTACACCTGAAACTAGTATACTATGTCAACTACTTTTTATTAAAAATAAAAATTCAAAAAAGTAAGAAAGAAACATCATTGCTTAACTAAGCCCTGGACCTACAGCCACCACCCTGTTCGGGTGAAATTTGGGAATTCCTCTGGACAGGTGCCACTTCCCTAGTACTTAGCAGGACTGAAGATAATTTTCTAATTTATTCAAAATATGTACAAAATAAATCAAAACTAATTTCTTTTTGAGCTCACAAAAGAGTTTGTTATTTGTGCTACCTTGTTTTTCTCCCTTCTGAAATTAAATACATGAGCATTTTTATGTGGTTTTGGGGAACATTCATATCTTATTACCTCTAAGTGAATTTGATATAATTTTAGTTACTGCCAAAATCCAAGCAAGGATAAAATGCATCTCCAGATGTACTATCAAATTAATTCTGCCCAGTTTTTCCTAATGTATAACAACCATATCCCCCCATGATTCTTACATCCTGAAAGTGGTCAGATAGTCTAAAAGGGCTCTGAAAAAGCTTTTGATGGAGCCAATGCCCACATGCTGTCCTCTTCTTATGTCTCCTACTCCTCCACTGGTGACTCATCAAAACAACTTGAAAGTTGTTTTTGATGGGAAAAGAAGAATACGCAAGAATAAACTGATTTAGGATTTGGTTGTAAGTTTTTGTTCTAAGTTTATTGATTTTCTTCTTTTCTTTTTTTTAATCATAATAAGTGTACTCCTTAATCACCAACACCATTTCACCCATCGCCCCACCCACCTCCCCTCTAGTAACGTCAGTTTGTTCTCTGTAGTTAAGGTTTTGTTTCTTATAAAAAGAATATGGAATACATGGTCAGTTACTGAAGCTACATAGAAAAGTAGGCCATAGGCAGCAATAGACAGCAAGCTGCTGAAAGGTGAGGAAGTTGAAAGAATCCTAAATCCATCGCAGATGGCCTCTTCCTTCTTAGTAAGTCAAAGACCTGGAGAAAGGCAGACAGGATACACGTGGTACTTAGAAACAGTCTAAGAATGCCAATGCTATACAAACCAGGGCTCCTTATTTCAGCCTGAGTAAAGATGATGGCCCTAATTCTGTTTCCATTAGATGGCCTATGCTCATTTCTACTGTTCATGCATAATTATTCATAGTGTTCCCTTTCAACTCCCAAAGGTGTCCCAACACCCAGACAAAGACAAGTACCGTGTTTCTCACTTATTTGTGGGTTCTAAAAAGCTCAAACTCATAGAAACAGAGATCAGATGGATGGCTGCCAGGTTGCCAGAGGCAAGGGCTAGGAAGTGGGGAAATTAGGTGAAGGTGATCAAAAGGCAATAACATGAAGACTATAGTTAACAATAAAGTACTGTATATTTGAAAGTTGGCAAGACACTAGATTTTATAAGATCTCATCACAAGAGAATTATAACTATGGGAGGCTTGAATGTTAACTAAACCTGAGGTAATCATTTTGCAATATATACATAAATCAAATAATTATGTTGTACACCTTAAACTTACATGATGTTATATATCAATTAGTCTGGGGAAAAAGTTTTGCCTCAGTTCTCACTTCTTTAAAAAAAAAGATTTTATTTATTATTTATTTGAGAGAGAAATTGAGAGCAAGCACTCAGGGTGAAGAGCAGAGGGAGAAGCAGACTCCCCACTGAGAAGGGAACCTGATGCAGGACTCATGACCTGAAGGCACCCACTTAACCGACTGAGCCACCCAGGCACCCAAGTTCTCACTTTTAGTATGCCACAATTCATGAATTTGGGACTACAATTATTATCATCTCACACATGACAAAACTGAGGCACTGAGAGGCGGGGTGACTTGCCCAGGGTCATAGATCTAACAAAACGAGGAGACTGAATTTAATCCAAGTAGTTCAGCTTCAAAGCCCAGACTTCTCCACCCTTCAACTATGAAATATGTACAAAGCAATACCTTTTAACCAGGAGAAACATACTATTTTCCTCATTTTATAAATGAGAACTCTGAGAAAGAGAGAGAAAAATTCAATAGTTTTTCTAAGGTCAAAAACTCAGGCAGTCTGGACTCAAAATCTGTATTCCTGACCTCCATTCTATTTGTAAATGGGAATAAACATTTTGAAACTTCTTAAAACATTTTGAAACTTAGATATCCAAGAGAAGACTGGAATTTTCAGGAGGTTGCACACACAGACATCAGCAGATTCTTTGTCACACTTATGGTGAGTATTAAAACATCACAAGAAATCTTACCCTTCTATAAAAGAGTACACACAGTCTTGAATTTTTCAGTTATGTTTCAAAAGGTTCAATGAGAAAACTTTGATGCTCAGTGTTAAGATGTTACATTGGGACTTTGGCAAGTCTTTCTTCCCTCCCTCCCTTTCTCCCTTCCTTCCTTTTTTTTTTTTTTTCTTTTGGTACACTTGTCTTTCTTTTGTGAAAAGAGGAGCAAAACTAGGGCAATCCCAGTCACAGTAGGAGAGCCTCAAAGTCTGAAGATTCTGTGGGTTTTGCCTCTTAAAAATCTTAGGTTTGTCCATTAATTTATCGGTATCTCAACCCAGGAACCTGGGAGCAAAAGCAAGAAGAGTTAATACCTTCTTTCTGTTGTAACTGGCCTGTAATAAGTACACTCTTCTACAGTCACACCTGGAAGCTGCTGCATGCAGAACACAGCAATGGCCATCAACTGTGATATATGATCCATCAAATTTACAAACCAGAAATGCAAAATATTCACACGTTCCTCTACATATTTCTTTGCCCGCCAATATCTCATCTTCTGCATGTTGTGAGACTAATCATATTCTGCCAATTAGGCTAAGGAAGTTTAATCCAAACAGATGTTTAACGTCTTATCGCTAATGCTCACTCATTATTCCCTGCAGGGAAGAAGAACAAACCAACCAACTGCGGTGTGTGTAAAGAAATAAGGAGGCAGACTACAGGAATGTGTAGAAACACATGCCTATACACACACCATACACTGTAACACTGCAAGTCATCTGAAATATATTAATGTGCCATACTCTATTACATTTGAAGAAAATTAAATGAATAATTTAATTTGTGTTACATGGAGGTATTTATGTGAAAGCCCAATCAAAATATTTATGTTATTTAATGCTGACATTGGAACCAAAAAAAAAAAAAGTTTAAAATGTGATCCTTTCTCTAATGTGCAAGTGACTACAGGCTTCAGGCTAAGGAATGCTGTGCCCACCCACCTCCACAATCTCCCCACAACAACCTTGTGAGGCAGATTCTCTCTTTTTATTTTTAAGTTAGCACTTTGCTTTTGATTTTAAAAACATCTTCTTGTCATGTTTAAACCTCTCCAGAAATGAAAGTATCCATTTAATTTTACAAGAAACAACTCACTTATGACTAGGAAAACAAACCAGTCAAGAAAAAGCAGTGGAGAGCATCAAACAGAAATCAAAGATTTCTCTCTGCTTTAGATCTATTTCCCATTATAGTTTAATCATTATCCTTACTTTTTAATTTGTTATATATAAAAAATGACCAGATTAAAGGTAGAATATGTTCTTTATTGCAAAAAAAAAGAAAGAAAAAAGAAGGAAAAGAAAACGCCTGATTTCTATAAGCTCTTAAGTGTTCAAACACTTGAATGAATCCAACTTCCTAATACACTTTAATCTTATATTTTTACTTCCTCCCCCTTTCTGTCTTTTTTTTCCATTGCTGCCTTAGCAACCTTATTTCTTCCTCCTATAATCTACAATAGTAACTAACCTACACACTGATGCACAAACAGATAGCCCAGCAATACTTTGCCAGGGACTTCAGTGGTACAATCTATGTCTCTAGTTCCTATAACGCTCTCCTCAAACCCCAAGTTCCTTAGCATGTAACATCTTTGTGGGGAAGGAACTGCAATGAGGAGGTCCAATGTCAGGTTTGCTCAGAGTATGCATATTTCACAAAAGGAAAGCTAAAAATGTTTAAAGAAGAAAAGAGGAGGAGGAATAGGAGTCTGGGAAGGGTAACTGTGTGTGTTGCAACTCTCTTTGCAATATGAACTATCTTTGCTATTCAATCAGAACAGCACATTCAAAATTAAATCCCCCAAATTATACCTTGACAATTATTTAGTACAAAAGACTTGGAAAATATGATTGGATCCAACTTTAACACCTGTTGGTTATGTGAACATGGAAAAATACTTAACCTCTCTGAATCTTAGTGTATAATCAGTAAAAGGGGAATAATAATACAATCTATGTCAATGAGATGTTATCTAACCAATGAAAGTTGAATGAGCCAATCTGTATGAAAGGCTCTGTAGATTCTGATATTCTAAAGATATTTTTTTTTTTGGCCATTGCTATGTATGTCGTTGAAACGTACACAATAGAGCTCCAAAATTATTAATACATTGTCTTCACTGAAGCAACCAATTCCTCCTCACACAAGGCATTAGCACCTTAGTAGCTTTCTGCTGATTCCTCCAGATGACCTGTCTGTACTCTCTCAATTTCACTTTGCTTTTCTTTCACTCACAGTGGAAGGAGCTATTTGTGTTCTTCAGGAACCTAGCCATCTGGACGAAAAGGACTGGCTTCCTGCTAGTGTCACCAAAGGCAGAAAGATTTCACCAGAAATATCTCCTTGGGAAATCAGATTTCCCTATCTGGTGCACTCAGGTTAATGCAAGTGGAAGCCAATAAAACCGTGCCCTTCTAAACCCAGCAGGAGAATGCAAGCAGTAGTTCACAAACACATTCTGTGGGCTGCCCAGAGCAATAGTTTTGCTTACCTACTCCACTAAGAAATAGAATAATCCATGCTTTTCTTTTTTGAGGTACTTACCTATCTTACAACAGGCATTTCCTTATCTCAAAAATATTAATTTTCTTTCAATAAGGCAAATACACAAAAGTGTAAAGAATACATGTTTTAAAAATAATAACTTTGAAAATATAGTATCTTCAAACTGTTCCATGTCTAAGCAGAAAAGTAAATAATAAAAATCATTAAAATAAAATAGGATGATAGATAGATGCAGAAGGTAGAATAATAGCCCTGCAATGTTGTTGCCGCTATTCTGTTTTCTTTTGCTTTTGACACAGGGAGGGTAGTCAACGACAGGTTTATGGAGTCAAAGCATTACCACTTAGGGCAACCCCTTTAGCTAAGTGAATGGGATAGCAGTGAAAGGGGCAGAACTCAAGAAAGAGTAGCTGAAAATGCAAACAATAGGAAGGCCACACTACTTTCTTTAGAAGAGCTAATAACCAGGGTGTTTGGGTGGCTCAGTGGGTTAAGCATCAACTCTTCATTTTGGCTCAAGTCATTATGTCGGGTTGTGAAATCAAGCCCCCTATGAGTCTCCTTGCTCAGGGGAGAGTCTACTTGAGATTCTCTCTCTCCCTCTCTCTCTCTGTGCCTCACCCACCCACCCACCCCCGCCCCGGCAATGAGCGCACACACTCTTTCTCACGCTCTCTCAAATAAATAAATCTTTTTTTTTTTTTTTTTTAAGACGAGCTCATAACCACTGAGGAAAACGTTTCCCATCTGCAATGCACAGCTACTGGGTTGGCTGCCCTCTTTTAATAATCAATAAGGGGGGGAAAATCAGTTAATTTTTTTAAAGATTTTATTTATTTATTTGACAAAGAGAGAGAGAGATCACAAGTAGGCAGAGAGAGCAGAGGAAGCAGGCTCCCTGCTGAGCAGAGAACCCCCCCCTGACACGGGCCTCGATCCCAGGACCCTGAGATCATGACCTGAGCTGAAGGCAGAGGATCAACCCACTGAGCTCTACCCAGGCGCCCCAAAATCAGTTAACTTCTTCATAAAAGAAGTTGTGTTTGTGTTTAGAAAGAAAAAAAAATCCCAGAATATAAAATACTTCCACATTGACTTTTAAATTGCTACTAGAAACAATAAACCTTTATTAAATAAACAAAAAGAAAAAAAAGAAAGATTTCTAAATGTCAGGTTAAAGAGGCAGACTGGAAACATGTACTGGAAAATACATTCTCAAAATTTCATTTAACTGATGATAAAGACGTATAATAGAAGATGAATCCAAAATCACTGTAATATTTGGAGTGGAGAGATTATCCACAGCCCAGATATTTTGATGGCTTTCTGCACAACAAAAAGCAGAACATTACACAGGCAGATAAACTGTGCAAGACAGCTGAAGCCATACATTAGAAAGCGAAGAGTAACAGGTGTCAGCGATTGTAGGAACTGTTCTTTCTAGAGAAACAGAAAAGCCTGCAGCTAAGAACTGACAGGAGTAGGGAGTAAGAAAGTACATAAGAGAAGAAATCAAAGAAAATACTTTAAAAAACTGTCCCCATCACTGCCACGTGGCTCTTCCAAAGAGGCCCCCATTCCTATGTGAATAGTGAATGACAAGACTTGAATGTTCAGTAAGCATAAACCAGAGAATTGTTTTCTAAAGAAAGTGAATCAATAGCTTGGGAACAACAAATGTTGCATGTGTGTAATTTTGTGCCCAGATTAAAATTGTCCTTCTCTTAGGGCTGCTGCCATCTATCTATCTTAAAATAAAATCTGCTCATTGCCAATGATACCACACCCACCCACACACATATACAACTGCCCTCCTCGATAAGGAAAATATTTAATGGTTTGGTAAATAAACTCTATAGAGTGGCAGAAAAAATTATTCCAGTAGCTTAGGTCAATCGACATTGTGTTTTATTCATAAAGATTAATGTAAACCCAATTATTATGAAACAAATTAGGGAAAAATAATCAATACAAAGAAAAATATCAAAAAGAACATGGCAAATAACTAATCCTGGAGAAAACACAAATAATTTAAAAAAAGATGATAGAAAAGGCTCTGAAACAAAATGTAAAATGCACACCAAATGTGGGAGGCTGTCAGTATTAGATAAGCTTGAGCCCACATGGAACTGTCTACTGCACCTGACACTGAAATCACTGGGGACAGATGGGATGTGCCTCAGTGCACCATAGATGTCTGCTTCACTCCTTCCACTACAGAAGTTTCCTTTGTTGATATTATAACACATCCGTGTAACAAGAACAGAATGCCATGGAAAAGAAATAGAGAATATCCATGAATGAGTTCTTAGAAATTAAAAATATTACAGTAAACCTGCAAGTTCAGTAGAAAGGCTAGCTGACAAAGTTAAAGAAACCTCCTAGAATACATAGCAAAAAGACAAAGATATGGGAAATATAAGAAATACAATTCCCAAAAATATAAGTTTTGGAAAGAACAGAGAAAATGGAGGAAATTAAATTATGTAAGAATTCAAAATTCTCAGAATTAAAAAGAGATAAGAGACTTATTTGTCACCAGATGCCAAGCAGGATGAATTTTATAAGACCTCTATGTAGATACATAATAATGAAATTCTGAAACATCTGAGATGAAGATAATATCCTAAAAGTTTCCAGAAAGAATATCCTACTAAATAATAAGTTTTAGTGCAGCAGATGTTTCTGGTGTCCCCCACCCCCACCCCACCCTCCCATCCCATCCCCCACCCCCTGGCCTGGTCTGATTTCCACTGCATCTGTGAAAGATATTTCATGTGAACTGGGACTCCCCTCACAGAGACACCATACCATCTCATGCACACACTGTGTCTTTTCTCTTTCTGTCTCTAAGCTTTCTCTGACCCTATAGGACCTCATTGTGCTCATGCACAAGCATATTGCACAGTGCAAGGTAGTTAACCCATCTAGGAGAGCCTTACCAGCAGAGGAGCTAGTAAATTAATGATCTAGATACCTGTCTATCCAGTGGGTAAATTCTGGGTGGCATTATTTGTGCTTCTCTAAAGGTTCCAGCAGACCCAAGCTCCTCTAAACCACATCAGTGACTTCATTAATGCATGTTAATGTTGTCTTTTCATCCTTCCTCATCTTACTACTCTCCTCTCTCAACTCTGTTTTTTATCTGTCTCCTTTGCTCAAACTTTAATTTAGGGAAACATAAACCAAAAGTTTGGTGTCTGTATGTCTGGTAGCAATGATGAATGAACAGTTGCAGCAACCACAGCCCGACAAGAGCAAGGTGACCTTTACTGCTGAGAACTAACATTTAAACACTTATGGCATTGGCTTTGGGCCTAGGCAATAGGCAGAATTTGGAGAGGTCTGCAAGAGACTGTTAGCATATCCTGAAAGGACTATGGTTAGCATATCCATAAGGACTGTTAGCATATCCTGAAAGCAGGCTATTGATGAGCTCCAAGACCCTGAAGAAAATATTATTGGAAGCCAAAGAAAAGAGGAATGTGTTATGTAGTAGCAGAAAACTTGGCAACACTTTTACAGTAAAGAGGAAACTAGAAAGAGTGCCTAGTGGAATTGTGGATACCTGGAGATATGTGAAGGTAAAATTTCAAGCCTCTACTGGCTTCTTTTAGCTGACTAAAATAAAACATAAGAAAAAAGAAACAAAATAAAGAAGAAACTCTTTTTAGTTTAGTTTAGTTTTCCTATAGCAGAATTTAAACAAAACATAAAAAGGGTCAAGCCTTCTGGGATTAAAAAAAAAAAAAAAAAAGACTGGTTTTTCATCTTCAGTCTCTCCAGAGAAAGATTCTTAGAGCATGAATTTCTTCAAAACAAAGATCAAATCATAAGGTATGTAAGTTCCTTGGTAAATGTCAGAGACAGCTAAGACAGTAACTCAAAGACAATTTCAGATAGACAAAAGGCTTTGTAGACATACAGGCTTCTCTGTTAGACACAAAGACTTCTAATAATTTGAAGAACACCCTCCCACAGGGGACCCCAGGGAGAGAAAGACCTTCCCCTAAAAGATATATGGGTGTGGCTATTGTCTAAAACAAGATTTCCCAGTGTTGGCACTATTGATATGTGGGGCCAAGTAATTCTTCATTGGAAGATGGACATGGGAAGGTTGTTGTGTTGTCCTGTGCACTGTAGGATGTTTAGCAGCATCCTAGGGTTTCGCCCATTCAATACCAATAGTGTCCCCACCTTGCATTCTTGACAATCAAAATGGTTTCCAGACCTTTTAAATGTCACCAGGGGAGAGCAGATCATCTATATTTCAGGACCATTGGTCTAAACTAATAGATTATAGTTTGCTACTCAGGAAGTTCACAAAGGTTATTTAATATGATATCAGCATAGACTGAAAGAGAGAGAAACAGGACAAAATAAAATGAAAGTCTGCCTTTGGGCATTTAAACAGAAAGCAGCCTAAGAAAGCTACTTATTTGAAAACACAGGTTATTTCAAGAAAAAGGACAATCTTCCTATCAAGAGTGGGGTCTATTCTCATCGTCCACCTTAAATCTGGACAGGCTCTGTGATTGTTTTGGCTAATAAAAGATAGTGCAAGTAACAGTATGCCAAGTTCCAGGTCATATATATTTTTTTCAATGATATTTAGTGATTTTATACAGGTATACAGTTGTATCACAGTGAAGGTTTAGAATATTTTCCTTTTTGAAAAATTAACATATAATGTATTGTTTCAGGGGTACAGGTCTGTGATTCATCAGCCTTGCACAACTCACAGCGCTCACTATAGCACATACCCTCCCCAACGTCCACCACCGAGGTACCCCAACCCTCCCACCTCCCTCCCCTCCAGCAACCCTCAGTTTTTTTGAGACTAAAGTCTCTTATGGTTTGTCTCCCTCTCTGGTTTCATCCTGTTTCATTTTTTCCCCTGCCTTCCCCTATGATCCTTTATCTTGTTTCTCAAATTCTTCATATCAGTGAGATCAAATTGTCTTTCTCTGATTGACTTATTTTGCTTAGCATAATACCCTCTAGTTCCATCCATGTTGTTGCAAATGGCAAGATTTCATGTTTAGGTGCCTGCATAATATTCCACTGTGTGTATGTGTGTGTACCACATCTTCTTTATCCATTCATCTATTGATGGACATCCAGGCTCTTTCCACAGTTTGGCTGTTATGGACACTGCTGCTATAAACATTAGGGTGCACATGCCCCTTTGGATCCCTTTGGGTTAAATCCCCAGTTGTGCAATTGCTACGTCATAGAGTAGCTCTATCTTCAACTTTTTGAGGAACCTCCCTACTGTTTTCCAGAGTGGCTGTACTGGCTTGCATTCCTACCAACAGTGTAGGAGGGTTCCCCTTTCTTCCCATCCTCACCAACATCTGCTATTTCCTGACTTGTCAATTTTAGGCATTCTGACTGGTGTGAGGTGGTATCTCACTGTGGTTTTGATTTGTATTTCCCTGATGCCAAGTGATGTTGAGCACTTTTTCATTTGTCTGTTGGCCATTTGGATGTCTTCTTTGCAGAAATGTCTCTTCGTGTCTTCTGCCCATTTCTTGATTGGATTATTTGTTCTTTGGTGTTGAGTTTGTTAAGTTCTTTAAAGGTGTTGGATAGCCCTTTATCTGATATGTCATTTGCAAATATCTTCTCCCATTCTGTCAGTTGTCTTTTGGTTTTGTTGACTGTTGCCTTTGCTGTGCAAAAGCTTTATTGGAACACATATTTTTGGAACTCAGTTGCCATATATGAGATGCCTAAGACACTTGGAAAGACAATATGTAGGTGCCCCAGTCAAAAGTCTCAGCTAAACACTTAAGACAATAGTCAGCAACTGCTAGCTGTATGTGTGCACCATCTTGGACACTGAATGACCTGAGGTCATTGAGCTTTCGGCGGCCTCTATTTGACTGAAACCATAGGCGAAATCCCAAGCAAGAAACATGCAACTGAGCTTGGTCAACACACAGAACCACAAGAGATACTAACACACTGTTATATTAAACCACTAAATTTGCAATGGCTTATTACCCAGCAGTAGATAATCTATAATCTGGGAAGAATTTCTGGGTAATCCCACTGACTTTTCAGAGATTAATCTTGTGGTTATATCATAGGCAAACAACTTAGAGCAGCTGAAGGGCTGGCCAAGGGTGGGAAAAATCTAGAATAAGTGCTAGAGGAGAGAGATAATAAATATACATCATGGTCTTCGAAGAGGTATGGTAGTGCTGGAAACTAAACTTTGTTTCACTAAGACTCTTATACTAAATCTTACAAAGATTACAGCTAGGCATCATCTTGAAGTATCAGAAACAGTGGACTTAAATGCAGAACATAAGTCCCACACTAGGGACTTATTCCAAGAATAGACCAGACACCTATGGTGCACTGTGTCACATCCCATCAATTTACATGTGAATCTCAGGTTCATAAACCATCAACCCACATATGAATCTCAGGTTCATAAACCATTCCATGTGGGCTCAAGTTTATCTAATGTTGATAGCCTCTCACATTTGGTGTACATCATTTTGTATTTTGCCCCAGAACCTTCTCCAAGTTTGTAGGAACTTGGAAGTGCTGACAAATCAAATGGCAATGGCAAGGAGAGATTTAATGTACTTAGAGAGAAACCAACACCAATGACAAGTGATAACCTGCGTATTAATGCTCTAGCCTTCTGTCCTTCAGGTTGGAAAAATCTAGTTGGTATTATGGACACTTTTCAGAAGATGCTACAGTAAATGAGCCCTGATGTTCACAGCAGCTACTTTGAGAAAGTATCTTTACATTGAATTTTATTCTTTACCAATCTCACTCTTTCCATTCTGTCACTTCTGATTCCTTGGATTTACTAAGATAAACTACCTCCACCTAGATCTCTGTCTTAGGTTATACTTTCATGAGGAACTTGAATTAAGACAATCAGATTGATAAACTTATTATCAACATTGGTATATACAGGAAACATGAAACCTAGATTTCTATACCCAGCCTAATTATTATCAAGCATGAAAGCAAAATATATTTTCATCCATGTAAAGATACATAATTTAATATACATTTTCTGGAAAAAATTAAAGGTGGAGGTAGGAATATGAAAAAAGATTCTGGGAAGAAGACTTGAATCCAGTAAACAATAAAACTACTCAGGATTGTGTAAGTAAAGAAATTCTGGATGGTAAAATTGGCTCTTTCCCATGTCTAGTTCTATCAATATTGATATACATTAACATCACCACAATCAGGATATAAAACAGTGTCCTCAGCTCATAAATTTCCATCATGCTGTCCCTCTGTAGTTGCACTATTTCCCTACCTCAGACCTCTGAGAACCACTATTCTTTACATCATCGCTGTAACTTTTGTCTTTCCAGGATGGGATATAAATGTGATCTTATGGTGTATAACTTTTTCAAACAGGCTTCTTTAACATAGCATAAAGCCTTCAAGACCTATCCGTGTTGACATGAAAATCAATACTTTATTTCTTTCCATTGTTAAGGAGTATTCCACTATATGGATGCGCCATAACTTTTTCTGTCTATTCACCCACCGAAGGGCTTTGAGTTATTTCTAGATTTTCGTAATTATGAAGAGAGCTGCTATAAATATTTGTAGATGGGTTTCTATGAGATAGTACCTCTAGGGTAAATATCAAAGAGGGAAATTGCTGGGTCATGTAAGTGCATATGTAACCTATAGGAAACTGTAACTGTATTTACCAAATAGCTTGTCATTTTGAGTTTTAAGTGATCTTTGTATATTCCAGATTTAAGTCTTTTATCAGATATGTGATGTGCACGTATATTCTCTCAGTTTGGAGCTTGTCTTTCATTATTGCTTGATTTTAAACAAGCATTAGAATGTAAGAATATGAATCCACTTGGCTTGTCTCATGCAACATTCCCATTTAAAATGACATAGGATTATATGATTTCTCTGAGGATGTATTCACAATATTTAGTCCTTTAGTATACTGTATGTATATAATCATAAAATTATAGCAACCATTTATTTATTTGCCACTTTTAAAATATAGCCCATACGGAAAGCATGTTAAATTTGTTTATAATTGAATACTATTAATTACTTGATAGAATGTAAAAGTTACAAACTGAACAATTTATAAGGAATGATATGGTATACAGAATGAATATGGAGGGTTATGAGGAGTAGATGGACAGTGGTAAGGGAACTCTGAATTTATCCTACTTCAGAGCGATCTATTTTGATTTAGTAGACAGAATCATTAAAAGCAATAATAAAAGTAGCAAAACTCAGGAGTTAGAGAGATAAATGTTGGTATACATGAGTTAATTCCTCATTCAAAAGGAAATGTGAACATAATATGTAGTCACAAGATTGTCTCAAAAAAAGGTAACAATGACTTTTTACATGTCATTCAATGCTATTATAAACTTCTTTGTGCATATGTTAAATAAATAAGTATATGCACTTAGTAAAATGTAGTTCCATATTATGGAAGGAAGAATACAAATAGAGAAAGAAATATAGACTGATAAAAAGAAAAATCATAGGGGTGCCTGGGTGGCTCAGTTGGTTAAGCGACTGCCTTCGGCTCAGGTCATGATCCTGGAGATCTGGGATCACGTCCCACATCGGGCTCCCTGCTTGTCGGGAAGCCTGCTTCTCCCTCTCTCACTAACCCTGCTTGTGTTCCCTCTCTGGCTGTGTTTCTTTCTGTCAAATAAATAAAATCTTTAAAAAGAAAAATCATAAAAAAGACACTGGGGTGCTGGAAACTAACCTTCATGGGCTGATATTGTCAATTTGTGGCTACTAGGGATATTGCAACTAGAGAATTTTTTAAACATGTTGAAACATTGCAAAACTCCATAAAATTTTTGTGTCTAAAGAGTGAGTCAGCTTTCTTCCAAGGTAAAATATCACTAACTATGAATAAGTATTTCCAGTTAAAAAAAAAAATGGAATACATTTGGATATCCAAACGTTAAGCATTGAATACTGGCTAGTTTACACATTCAGTCAGAGCATTTAAGTTATTCACAGAAGGATAGCATAATCAAATAATTGGAATCTTCTGAATACTCAAGACACTTGAATAGATTTGTTCTGCTTAATAAATGTTCAGATGGGAATCTTTCTTTCTTTCTTTCTTTCTTTCTTTCTTTCTTTCTTTCTTCTTTCTTTCTTCTTTCTTTTTTTTAGTAACTGCTGTCAGTGAAATTCCACGGGTATATTTCTAAGTTCACAAATACTTTCTAAGCCTCCCACAAGTACCCGCCTCTCAAGCTTCAATAATCCTCATCAGTGAGCTATAGGGAAAAGAGAGATAATGATAACTTTATTTTACCATTTAAACTAAATATTTGTACCTGTTTTAGAACCTGTAGTTAGAGGATAGAGTCATAGCAGTGCTGGAGGGAAGTGGGAAAGAGAGGGGGCCACTCAGGAAGAAAAAGGAAGTGCTGTTTAAGAGCAGGTGACACTGACATTAACGCTATAAAGTCCACTTAGATGGATTTGTGTCGAAAATAAAACATCTTGGTGGCGCCTGGGTGGCTCAGTTGGTTAAGCGACTGCCTTCAGCTCAGGTCATGATCCCAGAGACCCAAGATCAAGCCCCACATCGGGCTCCCTGCTCGGCGGGAAGCCTGCTTCTTCCTCCTCACTCCCTTTGCTCGTATTCCCTCTCTGGCTGTGTTTCTGTGTCAAATAAATAAAATCTTTATTAAAAAAAAAAAAGAAAGAAAAGAAAACATCTTAGGACTACTCTGCGAATAGTCACCGTGCTGTCTTTAGTGAAAAACTGTCATCAAATGAATAGCCTCACTAGAGAGCCACTTTACTCATTTCTATGTCCAGTACAAAAATGTCAGCAGCTGTGAATGTATAATTGAACAATCATGAGAAGAAACTCAAGCTTCCCATAACCTCAAAGGGAAAAAACTGCCCATATGTAGGGCCATCCACTCACCATCACCTCCTGCTATCTCATAGCATAAAGTGGACCACTGGCCTAAACATGAGTAGTAGATTGCATGATATCCAAGAAACACAGAATCAATAGAAGAACTAACTTTTGATAACTCATAATGAAATAAAAGTTTTATAGCTTGAAGGCTGTTTGTATTTTTCATAATGTTTCAGCGATCAATACTCCAAGCTTTTGTCAACCATCTTTTATAATAAATAGCTCTAAATTCTAAAACTAGAAAACCCTTTATAGCATTTCAAAAACAGGCCATAGTAAGTTTTTAGAATGTGTTTGTTTTAGGGCTCCTAGGTGGGTCAGTTGGTTAAGTGTCTGACTCCTGATTTCAGCTCACATCATGTTCTCAGGGTGGTGAGACTAAGCCCTAGTGGGCTCCATGCTCGGCAGGGAGTCTGCTTGGGATTCTCTCTCTCCCTCTCCTCCTGTCTCACGTCCCCTCTCTCTTCCTTTCTCTAAATGAATAAATAAATCTTAAAAAGAATGTTTGTTTTTAAAATTGTATGAATTATTACAGTTAAAACCAATGATTCCCAGCTAGAGAACGAGAGAGACTCACACAGTGATGTATCATAGACTAGCAGTGTTGATTTGAATTATTTTTAACCTGCTTAAATACATATAAATATATAACAGTATAAATCTTTCATGTGCCTAATTCTCTCCCAAACATAAAAACAAGCATTTATAACAAATACTAAAAAATTTAAGAAAGTAAAAATTCAGAGTAACAGCATTTCAGTAACACATTAAATTAATGTGATGGATGCTATTTTCCTGAAATTAAATTAAAACTCACAATATAAATATGATACTAAATGCTTTAGTGTAAGTTAGTTCAGTTCCAGCAATCTACTGGTGCTCTGATGGCACAATCCCCTCATCACCTCTCCCTAAATTACCATGTTGCATGTTTCTTTGTGGTATCATTTTACCTTCATTCCGTACAAACATTACATTTATATTTTAAGTCGGCCTCCATCTTCCTATCCTCAGTTAATGACAAGAGGTAAATGACTCCAAATCAATGCTTTTTCATAGTACTGTAGCTCCTTCCTGGGCTACGAGGTTTGGGGTTTCTCCCCTGGTCCAGCCAGGGGAAAAAGGTGTGGTCGAGCAGGATGATGAGTGTCCACAGCCAAAAAACACACCCGAGCCGGGAGGTCTGTGGAAGCAGGATCTCTTGCTGTTTGCCAGCTCTCCTGCTCTCTCCTCTAAGGCTCTCTTGCTGCTTCCTCCCAGGCCCTCTGCCTTTATCTCTCTGTCTCTCAGTCGGCTCTCAGTCTCTCTCTGTCTCATGGCTTTTTTCTTCGCTCTGCTTTCCTTCTTCCTCTCTCAGTCTTCCTCTCTCTTGACTGTCAAGGGTCCCAGTCTTTTATTATTCCCAAGTGAGGAAGTTGGGTGGTGCAGTTTAATCTTTAACTGCTTTTGCACCCACCCTAGAGACAGGATTAGTATTGTTACTGCAAGGTACAGAGTGATTGCTTAAACTCACAGAAGTTGAGACCATTGAGGCAGAGGGATCAAGAAATACAGATAAGAGATACAGAGATATGATTACCGGGAGGAGGGTTAAATGGAACTATGTCTTGAATAAGCACACCAAGGACAT
>PITA01018222.1:0-41033 GCA_004023965.1 Spilogale gracilis | reverse complement strand
TATTCATTCCAGCGATTTCACGGAAATGCAGGAGTCATGTGTAGGACTGGAAATACTCAAATCCCAGAAGGCTTCTGCACTAGCATTGAAATAAAACTGAACATGTTGGCGTGTTTTCAGTGGCTTTCAATTTCCTGTTTGATCTCGGAAATGTATGGATGATCCTTGCCGTGGGCCACTTCCATGATGGCGATGGCCTAGGAGAGGCAGAGACAAGTGAAGGGTTGAGAGCCTGGAGGCAGCCCCCCTCACCCGCACTGTGCACCCTGGGCCACCGTCACCCCAGCCAGACTGCTCTGCGTCAAGACCCAGGCGACACGCCGTTCTCCTCCAGAGCCTGGCCTTTTTCTTTTCCTTCTTTTTAAATAGACAAGATTATCTGATAACCAACTAGTCACCCACTCTATACTACTGAGTAAAACATTTTTCTATTATAGCTGAAGAAATGATATAGAGAAACTGACTTCATGACATTCTAGAACTGCAGTAAGAAATGCTTTAGGGATAGAATTTATTTAGCCGTGCTTGGGCGCCTAGGTGGCTCAGTGGGTTAAAGCCTCTGCCTTCGGCTCAGGTCATGATCTAGGGGTCCTGGGATCCAGGCCCGCTTCAGGCTCTCTGCTCAGCGGCCCGCACCTGCCTCTCTGCCTGCTTGTGATCTCACTCTGTCAAATAAATAAATAAAATCTTAAAAAAAATTTTTTTTTAGCTATGCTCAACCAAGTAAATAGGCAATGCTCGAACAGAAGAGTCCACAGTGAACACATCAAACCTATTTTGGTTTTAGTTTACACTTCTAATTCCTAAGACATGATGAAACTGTCCTTCCCTTTCAAACAGTGCATTTTCCTTATAATGCATATTCTTAAAAAAATAAAAAAAAACTTGAAAGTAGCTGCAGTTCTCATTTGAGGAAGCTGGAGAGAACATATTTAAAACAAGGCTTCTTTAAACATATTTAAAACAAGGGCAACATAAAGTGGAAGGGTTGCCAAAGGCTCCATCATTTCCTCGCTGTGTGACCTTGAGCAATTTGCTTAACTACTCTGTGCCTCATCTTCCTCATCTGCAAAGCAGGAATGATGCCTACCTCTCAGAGTTGTTAGTACACATAAAGTGTTTAGAATAGGGTCCAGGATATAGGAAGCATATCCCAAATGTTATCTCTACAAATTTATTTTGCTTTTTTAATATTCAACTATATTCTTCACAGACAGAAAAACTTAAATTATTTCCACTCTCCAGACAGGGAATTTCTGACGGCCTGTGACTCTGATGGACAACCCTCTCATTTACACCATTCACTTCATAGATCTCAAGCCAACAGGAGGCAGGCCAAGGAACAGTGTGAGCCTTCAGGAAGTCCTGTTTCAAATGCCTCCTCTGCTCCCTCCCCTCTGTGCTCATTTCAGGAATTCACGTTCCTTGCTCAGATCTCCTGTGTCGCTCACCAATCTTGTACCTCCTTACCTACCAGCACCTTGCAGCTGTGACTCAACTGGTCACTTATCCCTTGATTCACCAAGACAATACATCTGTTCTCATAGGAGATAAATTTTTTGGTTTAAAAAGGGAAAAGTTTATACTAAGCTCATATTTCTAACCTAGATGAACCCAGACCCTTCCATCTGGGATGTGGGACCTTATACCGCCTTCCCTAGTAGCCTACTGGGAAGATACAGGGACTCTGGCCCCAACTTTCACAGATATTCTCTTACAGGACTCAACAGACTGTCTCAAAGATTACATTTCATCAACTGTTCACTTCTACATAAAGAACAAGAATCAATATTCAGGACGGTGATTCTGAGCTCCGGTCAGGTACCAGGTTAGGGCCCTGTCCCATCACGCACACAGGGCAGCTGTGGACACCAAGGGAGGCCATGCCCAAGGGCCTGGTCTGCCCCAGGTGGGTCAGAGCCTCGGTGAGGGGAGTGGATACTTTCAACTGAGAAAGACCCCAGTCTGAAGGAAGGCCTTGGCCTGTTTAAATCTGAATTTTTCCATGAGGAAAAGCTATCTCATTTTTGTGAGAATTAAGAGAAAAACACAGGAGGGTTCTGGCATGTAACTGGCACTAGATGAACAGTGACGACAACTTTTAGGTACATCTTAGAAACTACAAGTGCGTAATTGTAATCCAAAGGACAAACAGATGGAAGATTCCCTCACCACAGCCTCCTGACCCAACCCATGTCCTCTGTCCACTGCCAGGGCTTCACGTGGGACGGGGAGGGACCCCCTTCTCCCCAGCCACAGGCTGTGCCCAGAACAGCAGCCAGCCCCTCTCAATGGGCGCACTCCTTTCCTCTGGGAGCACCTGGTTGCAGACCAGGCAAAGGCTCAATCACTTACCCTACTCTGACCTGCCCAGCCCGCCCTGCCCACCACCTCTCTGGCCAGAGGTAGCTCAAGAGTGGGTCAAGTCTCTAGGACTTCAGTCACTCGGCTCTATCAGGTGGGGGGGCAGGGGATGAAAGGGCCGCGGTGTGCCGGGACCCCAGCCCCATGCTGTAGACATACCTTCTTCAGGGCTTTCTCTCCAGCAGCTCTGTCTTCCAGGCCCATGTACAGCCTCCCCAGCTTCAGCCACATAGAGGCCACATTGAGAGAGTACAGAGGGTAGTGCTTGCTGCAGGAAGAAGAGAAGGTAACAGGCCACTTGTCAAAGGCCCCTGAGCAGCCTGCAGACCAGGCGCAGTGAGCCCAAGGTGGCCAGGCTCCTCCAAGCCCTAGCATGTGCTGAGGGAACAGCATGGACGGCTCGATCCTGTCTAAGCACCCCAGAGGCACTTCCTTTCATGCAGTTTGTGTGTTACTGAAAAGCTACAGAAAAACTGCAGGGGAAATCCTACACAAAAACATTGATAAACACGACATTCAATCCCAGTCCCAGATTTCTGTTTTGGGTGCACTCAGAGCAGGGCACTAGGAAAACATCTTTTAAAGTGAATCCCCTATTTATGAAGACACTAGACCTATCCCCTCATAGTAAAAGCACACCCCCCCCATGTGTCTCGGGACCCCAGCTTTCTGTCATACTTTGGTATCAGTTGGCTTAGCAAAGCTGCCAGAGCTCAAGTCAAGAGAATGCCTACTTCTTCTAGATAAGCGTGCTCTGACCAGTAGAGGGCCTTATATATAGCAGGTGTTCTCTCTGGTTTTTATGAGGCTGAAGGGTAGGGCCTACCAGGGAAAGAGAGCAGGAGGCAGCTCATGGGTGAGAGTGGATGCAAGTAGAGAGCACGCATGTGTGTGTGTCAGTGTTGATTTACAGACCCGTCTGTACTGCTCTACCCTCAAAGAGCCACCCAAAAGAGGCACATCCTACCTGCATTCCTGGGCAGGCAGCACCATGCTTCCCTGGAGGAGGCGTGGCGCCAGAGCCAGCCACCAGGAGGAGCTCACTAAGCTAAGGAAGGGTCCAGGAGAGCCAGTCCCTGCTGGAAGAGGGACCACAGCTAGGATGATCTTCTATCTTTCTCTCTCTCTCATATCCTCCCTCCAGATCTCACAGAGGGCAGGTGTGCCAAAGACCAGAAGTCTTTCTCACCTGCCCCAGGAAGATGACAGGCTTTGAGAGCCCCTGTGATGCAGCAAATATTTTCTAAGAGCAGATTTTAGAAGCTGGCTTCCCTTGAGCTCCCCCTGATGGCTAATCCGGGCAAGGCGGGGTAAGTGGAAGGTCCTGGAAATCCAGACAGGACACAAATTTTAGAGTCCCCAACCTCAGAATCGGAGGGAGTGCTGAGGGCTTCTCAAATCCATGAGAGACACCTGGGGTGCTTCTGGGGCACAGGGATCTCAGGTCTAATGCCCAGGGATTCTGAGCCACTTGGGTCTTGGGGAGACCCTGCAAATATACAATGTGAATGTGTTTAACAAGGGCCCCACTGATAAGCTCTAGGCCAGCCCAGCCCTGAAATGGCTAATCAGAGCCAGAGGACACTGCCACAACCACCACCTGTCATACACTTTAAGGTTGAAAAACCCCGCTCAGCAAGATACTTCCCCAGGGCTGATATTCATTATTACTTTAAAGTTAAAATCCAATTTGCTTTATTCAGAACGGGGGGTGGGGGGGGTGGGGAGACAATAGATAACCAGGACCAACGCAACAGTCCTAGCATGTCCCTATCTGCAAACTGGGCTACAACTGCAAAAAAGCACAAGAAGGGGATGGTGTGACTAACGAAGAAAAAGCAGGGATGTGAGACCCCCCCCCCCCACTTACCAATCAATAACTGTGTTTAACTTGGAAGGCATGGGAGGGAAAAGAAACGAGTTCATGACCTCTTAATTCCCATCAGTATTAACTACTTTGCATACAGCACCCTGGACAGGTCCCGGCAGGCTCTTGCCTCGCACCCCCTTCATAAACCCAACCTGCCTTCACAGGCGTCCCTTGTAGATGGCGGAGGAAACAGGCCAGGCCCGACAGAGCAGCAGCCTGCACCTGTGTCTCCAGGTGTGCGTGCAGAAAGAGAAAACAAAACTGTTCGAGGCATGTTCCGACACAGGACCGTCAGAAAACAAACACAGCGTTCCAAATCACCAAATTCCAGTCCCTGCTAAGAAGATGAGAACAGCCGCTGCTGTTCCAAATCACCTGTAGGGCTTAATGATTTTCTGGCCATATCGCAGGGCTCCTTCCCAGTCCTGCATGTACAGGCAGACGCCCATGGCCTGGTACATCATGTGCAGCATGTACACGTTGCTATCCTCAAACACAGAGCCCATCTTCTCCTGGCTGAGTTCGCAGATCTCCAGCAGCTCACTAGGGGGTGCTCTAGAGTCAAGGAAACCACAGGCTTTCCACTCAGGCACCTCTACCCTCAGCTTCTGAAAGTTACAGAAAGCCAAGCAAAAGGGAAAATATTTTTTTCTCCAAGAAGCATATTTTTCTTAAAGAGACAAACTTCTGGGAAAAACTGAAGACCTCAACTATTACACAGAACTGAAAAATTTTAACCATATTTAGGATCACAAATCTTCAACCTCCTTCAAGCTCAGCACTTTCACTGAAGCATGTTTAAGGAAGAAGTCCCCACTATGGGAAAGTTCTTTTTTAGACTGAGGAGAAAAAAAAAAAAAAGTGCCTCTCTCTCTCCAATTTCCTCCACTGCTTTTAGTTCTTCCACAGGTATAAATGTGATGCCTTTCAACCGAAGAAAAATGCTAAAATGTAATGGTTAAGAATATGGATTACGGTAGTCACCAGACTTGGAGCAAAATCCTGGTGAGCTCTGTCCCTTGGGTAAATTACTTGCTCTCTAAGAGTCTGTCCCCATCTGCTACATGGGGATGGCAAAATTGTGTGTCCTTGTGTGGATTAGGTACAATAATGTAATAAGCAAAGCCCTCGGTGCCATGCTTGCCTAGAGTACAAACACCTAAGCAATGAGGGCCTTCAAGGAACTCTCCTTCACAGCCTTTCACCATAAAACTCTTCCACCACATCCAGCTCCTGACCACATTAGGGAAACAAAGAGAAATAAGATTAAAATCAACACCATACAACTTGGTACAGTTGATGTACACCAAGTCACAGGTGGTCACTTATTCTGCCCACATCTACCTGCCATGAGACATTCCTCCTTCCATGTTCAGAATCTTATGCCCACCCTTCTTCCACTCCTCCTCCCAGATCACCAGCACCTCCTGCAGGTGAGAGCAGTAAAATTCTGGACAATCATAAAGGATATATTTGTAGTGTTTGGCCCTCCGGAACTCCTCGATAACGTTGCGTGCATATCTGACCATGTCACGGATGGTTTCTGCCTTTGGGGGGTCGCTGAGCTTCCGGATTTCCACCTTGGCCTTATCCTGAGGGAAAGGTGCACACATGCAAGGTATTACCTCCTACAAAAACTACACTGAGAAGGCAACATCTCAAACAATCTATTTTTCCATATAGAGGTAGGGGCTTGCCCATTCCAAAGCCACAAGGAAACTGGGCACTGGATCTAAGAAATTCAGTACTCCAATACCTTTTTTCAACAAATAAAAATATGAATTTGCTATACAATCCTTATCTAGGCAGGACATTTAGAATAGACACATGGTTTGCTATGGACAGATCTGTGGGTTCACACATCTATGAATCAAGAGAACAGAATGCGGGGGGGGGGGCATAGACAAAAGAACATGGGCAATGCCAGAGAAAATTTTCCACATTCTGACAAACAGGTTGGAAAGCCTGAAAATTACTCTCACGTGCTTTTCCCCTTCCCTCTCTCCTGAGGAGCCATTTCTTTTCAAGAAACAGCAATCTAGCAATTCCTCTTACCTGTACGTGTGATGCAAATGTTTTTATCAGCTGCGAGGATCAAGGTTCGAGCAGAGACCTAGTGTAACTCAATTTCCCTCTAGCTTTCTTAGTAAAATGGGTTTAAAGGTCCAGAAGGGCTGTAGGAGGAGACGCCCCAAGGCACACAGGGCACTCGCCCAGCACCTGAGGTCTTGGGGTACAGGGTGTGGTCGGCAACTTCACCCAATCGGGGGCCTACCTTGTCTTTGGTGGTGCACTCCTGGCACTGGCAGGTAAAGAAGTAAGAATCCCTTAACCGGTCATTCCTATCTTCTGTTGGATACAGGAGGTCAATGTAGCTGGTGAACACCTAAGGGGGGCCAAAGAGTGGACAATGCCATCTGCTGCAGGTATGCTCGCTTCTGTGGCCCTGCAAACTCTCACAGGAGCGAGCCCCGAGGAGGACCACAGCTGGGGAGATGCTCTTCTCTTTAAAACCCCGAATTCCCTGAAGCCAGCAATCCCCTAGTTTTGTCCACCTCCTTGTGATGGAGAGAGAGCCCCTCTTCCTGCCTTCTAGAGAATCAAGAAGTCCCCAGAGCAGTCAACGGGAAGGGCTGAAAGCATACTCATCCCCTTCCTTCCCAAAGAGAGCCACCTGTGGACGTGTCCCAGCAAGGACATGGCCCTGTCACATGTGGAGATGCACAGACCCTACTCATGCTTGAGACTGGCCCGGGTCTGGGTCTGCCCGGCCTTTATTCAGCCCTTTCCTTTCCTAGCTTGCGCCGGCTCAGATGCCTTGCTTGGTGGAGGGGAAGCAGGAACACATCTGCACTTTGCTGGCAAGGGAGCAAGAAGCTGCGTGAACAGAGGGAGAGGACAGCCTCTAGGACACCAGCAGCCTGCTGCTGCCTTACCCAGCTGGGCCAGAGAACTTGGAAAAGTCTTGCCTTTGGGCTCATCGGGTCCTCCCGTCCTCTAACGGGGTCTGTAACTGGGACTTGGAGCATATGGAGGAGCCCGGCATTTAACTGCCCATTATCTACTCACTGGGACGGCACTTGCTGCTCATCCCACACCATCAGGCAAATGTCTGACCGAACAGATGGATGTCACAAAGCCGTCAGCATGCCAGTAACCTCGGGCACGGGCAGGCAGGCAGGGGGGACTTGCACCGGGCTGGGTGCTTACAGGCGCCGCCAAGCCAGGCTCTTCCCAACCCAAAGGGCAGTCACGGAGGCCTCGCGGCTCATCTGACACCCTCTCTGAAGGGCAACTCTCCCCCAAAGTACTGACAGCCCCAACTGGAGGTTACCGCATTTCTGATCCATCAGAGCTCCAGGGAGCTAGTAGGCCAGGCCTCCCTCTCTCAGCAAGAACTGCCTGGTTCCTTTGACGTGACAGATGGACACATGGCGCAACAAACACAAGGGCCCAGAAGATGGCGACAGAGGCCGCTCAGTGTCGCCTGGCCTCTGCGCAGCCCAGCTAGGAGACAGACCGTGTGGAGTCTCCAAGAGGCCCCAGGGGAGCCCTGGAGCCTGGTGCCTTACATTCTGACCCACTGAGATTGTGCCTTTTTAAGAAGAGGCATCAGCATAGTTGCAAGATGCCCCAACTGAAAACAGAGTAGTGTTTGTCGTGATGAATTTAAGCAAAGGGCAGAAAGTCTCATCTGTGCTCTGTACATCGGGTCCCAGTTCAGCTGTGGGCTGGTTAACAGCTTCTGGAGAAGCCGAGGCCTTGATCATCTGGCACACCGATCATTGTGTTTAAAATTTAAAGTATCCAGACGTGAACCCTAAAATAGCACTCACCACGACTAAACTGAAATTGACTCTATAAAGTGTGTAATTTCGTTCTGTATCAATACAAGAGTCCTTGCTAGGGAGTTCTTTATTTACTTAAGAACACACAGCATTCCTCTAGTGATTTGCCAAGCAGCCATTTGAAGCCTCCTTAGGAGGCATCACAGAAGGTGGTCACAGAGGCAGCGCACGGAAAGGAGAGGGAATCACTGAGCAGGGGACAGAGCACCGGGCTTTCTCTGTGTGCCTAAGTTAAGGAGGGTGCCTCTTGGCCACAGACGGCCCCTTGCCCTGCTGGTGTATATGGCCACCCGACCGGAACAGCATTCCTAAAACATGATCCCTCTGGAGTTTCGATGTGGAATTGACAGCATGTGCAAGGCTGTGTCCATCTGGAGTTTAACTCTTTAGCTCCTGCTGGGTTGCTTTTCTCTTTCATATAACAGTGGTATTGACCTTCTGGGGGGAGAAAAACAAGCCAAAACTCACTAATTAAGAAAAAAGCAAAAGCTCAAACTCAGTTTTTTGGCAGCAGAAATACAGAGATGCTCGGGAGCTTCCAAAATTTCACTGTGCCCATTCTGGCAGGGTCCTTTCTCTGTAAATCTCTATCAGTCTTTATAAGGGCTTGAGCTCAAATTTATTCTTTCCTGTTTTTTCTTGGCCACAGATGGAAATGGGCAGCATCAAATGAAGGCAAAAGCATGGGGCGTGAAGCCATGGGTCACGAACCTGATCACTAACCTGCAGGGCCCGAGGCTGGAAACAGGGCAGCTGCGGGGATCACTCCCAGCCCACCTTGCCCTGCGCTACTGCACAGAGTCTTCCAGACAACCCTGTATAGCCACGGTGGAACCCGCTGCCACAGCCGCCACCGGCCGCACACTCACCTCCTCTCCCGGGCTGATCTCCTGTACAGCTCTTACTTCTGCCAGGGTCCCCTTGTAGGTCACAATGACATTGGGGCAACAGCTATGATTCATCAATGCAACACTGCCAATCAGAAGGGAAAACCCAGTTTTCTCAAGAAGGCGGACAGACTGATCAGGCAATCCTGGGCTATGTACTTATTAGGTTGCAGGAATAGGGTCTTGGTAGGACATTTAAGAAACAATCTACTAGCTGGCCATCATAGTCTAAGAAGTCGTCCTGCCTATATCTGATTCATATCTAACACCTCTAGCAATACTGAAAGGTGAAATTCACAACTCAAAATGGTGACATCTACGCCAAAAATAAACACACACACGCGCATACACACACGCGCCCACACACACACACCAATAAAAATAGCGGCGATGATGAATCCCACCAACACTTCTTCCTGTGAGATGAAGGACTCAAAGCCCAGCAGCCGCAGGAGACGGCTCCTCCCCTGGACACCACACAGGACAGACAGGGTGCCAGTTCCAAGCAGCCTTTTCTGTTTGGGGATCATTTCTAACATCTTTTCTTCAGCTGTTGGGAAACCGTCACTGTGGGAGAGGCCAGCTTCCTCGGGCAGGGCTTCGGGTGCCTGGAGAAGCCCCAGAGAGCCCAGCTGCCTCTCTCTTTCTACGCCTCGCTTTCCTTATCTGGAAAATTGGGACGTTACTGCTCCCGCTGCCCACTGTCTGCTTTTCAGGGACGGAGAGGACAGAGAGACTCGCCTATGCGAGGGGCTTTGAGCTTTCTGATTATATCAAGGTCAAAGTTGTGAGAACAAAAATTTCTAAACTACAGGGAAAAAGTGCTTGATCTCTGAAAATGCTTCCTTTGAAGTCACAATGCTGGTATGATTTCTGCCCAAAGGGACTTTTCCCCCAATTAAAACTGCCTGGAAACTGGGGCTCATATGGGCACTCGCCTCCATATGCAACATGGCTCCGGAGGCCAGTGTCACTTGCCTGAACCCACAGCAACGAGAACCAATTGTTTGCCCCAATACAAGAGAGCAGAGAGCGGCAGGGCCTGACCAGGATGGGCTGCCCCAGGTTTGCCGAGCGTGACAGGGAGTGGGGTCCTCTCCCACCTCCCAGGTGGTAAGGCCACAGTGGGTGAGCTATGTGACTGGCCTCGAGCCTGGGAGAACAGGGGGCAAGTCCCCTGTCTTGTCGGTAGGAAGAGTCGCCTCCACCATGCATCACAGCCCATCTGGCTTACCGGCAGGCAATCAGGCCCCGGGGAACCTGATAAACAAATGCACCAAAAGTTGTCACTAAAGGAAAAGCCACTTTCTAGGATCTTTTGTAGAAGAACCATTAATTCATTTCAAGAATGACCCCTGGATATCTTTCTAATGACGGAGAGAGAAATTCACCAAGGACAAGAACCCAAAACAGTTCACGCCCTTGGTAGCATCAATCTCCCGTGATCACTGGGTCAGGTAAGACCTCAGACAACACCACTCTGACCTTTGCCCTTGTCTGGAAAACACCGAAAGCAGACACTTCTTTCAGGTCTGAAGTTGTCAGGAAGAACCTTCAAAAGAGGGTCTCATGGCCTTTCTTGGTTTCTTCTTCCTTTTCCCAAGGGCTTCTCCCCTTGCTCAATATCAGAATTCTAACGGCAGAGGCCACATTCTGGCCGTGGGGACAATATCAGGTGAATAAACTTCTGGCTGCACCAGCCGCGGAGGCCTCTGGCAGGCGCTCCGGGGACGGGCCTCTGCAGGTGCTTCTCTTTCAGACCCGTGTGACGTGCAGATCCAGGCGCGCGCGCACACACACACCCTGGAAGCTCACACATCATCCACGGCAAACACATGGGTGTCCCCCTTCTCCGCTTCGGCCCAAGGCTAGAGGCTCCGGTGCTGTATATTAAGAACCTCGCCCTTCTACACTGTGGATTCACGCAGAGAGGGGATGTGGGGAGGGCTCATTTGCTCCATCTCTGGAGTGAGGACCGGATGTCAGGGAACCGAAGCATTCTGAAAATACCCCTTCCAGGAGACACCATGGCAAAGCCATTTTTGGCAAATCCATGACAGTCAAAACTATAAAGAGCTCCATTTGTGAGCTGGCCAGCCTTTCTGGAACTACTTGAATATTCCTGAAGTAAAGAAAAATCCTGTCGTTCTTTGAAATTTTCCTAGTTTGCTACTTGAGCAGTCTCCCTCCTCAATGGTGCTGTTTTCATACTCGTATTTTTTGAGAAGAACAAACAGATGTAGAAGCAGCTCAGATCATCTCTGCATTAGCTTATGGCCAATTCTTGATTGGCAATTAGTGTTTTGCTTTGAGTGTTAAGAAACCCAAGGATTTCCGGAACCAAAGATATGCAAAGAGCAGATATCTCAGTAGGGCACAGACCCGTTCCTTCTACACAGACTATAAAATATTCCTTAATAATAGCTCCGCACCTAGCAGGACTTAACAAGCAACTGTTCTCTTAACTACTACCTTTGGATCCTTAAATATATGGGAAATATTGTGAAATCTGGCAGAATTAAAAAGGTGTCTTAATTCACTTGGAGTTTCATGTCTGCCACATGCAGTTAGGTGGTAATTTAAAAATAAAAAAAAAATCTAATTAGTGTTAAGTGAAGCAAAAAAGAAAAGTGAAGTCAAACTCAGCCTACTCAGGAAATATTGCTGATCCCAAATGAGAAAGCTCTTCATCTTCAATTGTGAAGCCGTTACAGTTAACCTGCAGTGAGAAAAGGTGAGAAAGAAAGAAACAGGTGAGATGAACCTTCTTTTTGGCTAGAAATCCTTCTTTAATTTTGACCTTGTACAAATTAACTAGGACTTCATTCCAGTTTAGTGATGTAAAAGCCTTTCTTTTGGCCAAGGTACCCTTGGCTCAAACAAAATTGACCCTACAATCTCATGTGCAAACAAACAAAAGCAGAATGGTTAGGAAGGAAGCACCTTTAGTGCAGCCGACCTTCCCCCTACACACAGTGGCCCGAGTCCACCACAGCCGCTAAGACTCCGAGTACTAAAGTTTGGAGCTAGGATACCTGGAGTCTAGTCCCAGTTATGCCACAGATCACAGCTGTGTGATCATGAGCCCACCACAGAGTCCCTCTGTCCTTGATTTTCTCCCAATAAAAAAGAAGCCATGACCCATGAGGACGTGATGGACAGGATGGGAAATGTAGTCAAGAATACTGTATTAACTGTGTTAAGGGGACATGATAACTGGACTTAGAGCACCATTTCTCACTGTGTACCAATGTTGAATCACTGTGTTGTATACTTGAAGCTAATATAACATTGTATGTCAATTATACACCATATACAGCATTAAAAAAAAAAAAAAGGTCACTTAATCCACAACCTATCCCATGAGGTGAGGTGGTAAATGGGAAAACCCTTTGGCAGCTAATCTAACCACTGCCCATGCCCTCAAGGGGCAGAGGGGCCAAGGCCCTGAGGTTAAGGAACAGAGGCCTGCATTCACATCTCAGTCCAAATCAACCACTGATAATCTTCTCAGCCTTAAAAAGAAATGTTCCGTTGAACACTGCCAAGAGCAGCTCTCATGCTTGCGGGAGTCTGAACCTAGGGCAAGTATACTGCAAATGAGACTAGATGTATATATATCTCCCCAGTTCATGTTGTTCCATAAACTCTTCTTTCCACCGACACTGAGAGCCCTTCCAGGGTGGACACTGGGCACAGAAGGATAAACAGGCCAAACTCTGTGCCCTCGAGGAACACCCGGTCTAACTGGATACCATTTCATTGGTATTTTTCCTTTGCATCTAAGATTTCAGAACTGGAAGGGGCCTCAGTCCTTTTACCTTTCAAATAATGAATCTAAAGTCAGAGAGGAGCAGGGACTGGCCCAGAGCCAGTGGTAAAGGCTGAGACACCCCCGCTCCCACCCTCGCCAAGCTGCAATGAAGGCTGTCTATGAGGCACGCACGCCGCATGCCTTCACCCCATGGATGGGAATCATGTTCCTCCATACTGGAGACACTGCACGGGTACATTTCAGGCTAACAGATGGGCTTTTTAAAACCAGCATCCACTGTGCACTTCCTCTGGGTAACGCCCTATGCTAGGTGCTCCATAATTACCCTTTCGTAAATCTGCAAAACTACTCTGATAACTCATTTTACAGATGTGGAAACTGAGGCTCAGGGAGGGGTCAATGATTAGGAATTTGTGCGAGGCCATAGAAGTAGTGACTGGCAGAAGAGGAGTCAGAGTTCAGACCAGACATTCAGACAGCAAAGTTCTCAGAAACACAAAACAGTTTTACTCTAGCCCATTTCCTCTGAAACTGTTCTGATCTAGGAATATTAATAAGGCAATTTTCCATAAAATTAAAAAGGCCAATGTCAAAGGCTTAGAAATCTTGGCACACAGAGAAGTAAAGGCTGTGATGGGTTTCATTTGTGGTTTTTGCAATTGGACATATTTACAACCAGTAGTTACAATTCTCGACGTAAAAGGAGATTTTGCAGGTTGGAACAATGGACAGCATTTGATGTCCGGAAGTAGTGGGCATTTCCATGTAGAAGACTTAATGTACTGTTTTTTTGTGCTATCTTCAAGTACCCCAACCTGTTCTGTTATCAGGACATTAACCAAGTAGCAGTAAGCAAGGACCCACAACCAACATTAGATAAGAGTAAGTAAGGATTCTCATTCACTCAACAAAACGTGCTGGAGCACGAACGATGTCCTGTGCCATGGCAGGTTCCAAGTGACCTACAGACATCCTCAGACCGGACCCTACCATGTCTCAGCAGTATCTGAAGAAGGAGACAGTGAGGAAGAATCTAGCAACAATTTTCAAAACCAATCGAGGGACAGACAGCTCCTCACTAACTCTAAGGGGTAGAAGACTCAGTCCTTTGCCTCTTTATCTCTTCCTGAGCATGGAGCTCAAATGGATCAGTCCAGGACTCCAAATTCCCTCAGACGTCAATGTTCTACAACCCCTGGTCGCTCAGTTCCCTCCACTGTCCTCCTCTTCCCTAGAAAGAGCGGGTGTGTTTCTTCAGGAAAAAAGGCTCCTGTAAGCACAGTGTCTGATGGTTCAGGCCAAACTCTGTGCCCTCAAGGAAGAAGGGTGTGTCTCAGCCTTCTCCACTGGCTCTGGGCCAGTCCCTGCTCCTCTCTGACTTTAGATTCATCATTTGAAAGGTAAAAAGACAGAGCCCGCTTCCAGTTCTGAAATCTTAGATGCAAAGGAAAAGGAACCTTCCCAGGTTCCTTCCTGGGAGGTGAGGATGGCTGGAAGCTAAACTGCATAGCAATTTCTCTGCCACTTTTCCCTTCCTTCTGAAATATTCCTAGAGAAGAAAAGTGAACTTGCATGTTGGTAAGAAGGATGCATGGGCCATCGTCCTTTTATTCAAGTCAAATCAGGCGTACTTACTAAAGCTATTCTCATAATTAGCATTTAAACTAGATGTAGGCTGCACACC
This sequence comes from Spilogale gracilis, assembly GCA_004023965.1. Taxonomy (NCBI): domain Eukaryota; kingdom Metazoa; phylum Chordata; class Mammalia; order Carnivora; family Mephitidae; genus Spilogale; species Spilogale gracilis. The sequence continues at coordinate 26,605 of PITA01018222.1, read as the reverse complement.
AAAAATGCATTTCCCAACCATGCATAAGCTCCCAGTGATTAAAATGCACCTCAACGCTGTCGGAGTGCAGTCACCTTCTGCTGCCAGCTGCTGCTGGGCCACAATGTAACCCATGGCGCCCTCCCATGAAGCAGAGAGAGGAGAGGGCTCAGAGGCTGGAAGAGAGGAGGCGCAGCTTGGGCTAGAGGCAGGACCAGAGGGTGGCCCAGGGCTGGAACAGCACTTTTCAGCTTTGTGCTTTAGAGTTTTCTCTGGGGATACTAAATGTTCCTATTCAAATTCATATATGAAAAAATATATGTGTGTGTATATACACACATGCACATAATCTGAGAATGGACATTATGATTTGATAAAGTCTATAAAGAAATTAATTATCTCAGTTGTGTGTGTGTGTGTGTGTGTGTGTTGTGTCTCCTGGGTTTTCTGAGTCAGTCCACATGTCAAATTTTCACCACAAATATATTTCTAAGCCATTTTCACCACAAATATATTTCTGCTTGTGAGATCAAGTGCCTTGATTTCTGGTTATGAAGACCAGGTCCCATAGCTACTACACAAACACTGAGAAGTCCTATCAGTACGCATTGCTGTGATCTTTTTCTTCCACTAGAAGGGAAAATACACTGTATTATTCTATCTCCCCTGGGTTCTCATATAACCATACCCCCTCTAGCCCAGAAAGTGAGTCAGGTATCCTTTTTTTTTTTTTTAATGGCAGATTAGTCAATTCCTCAACTTCCCACTGCCACCCAAATCCATTGTCTTAGGGCACTTAGGAAAGTGTGAAAATCAGGAAAATCTACTTTAACATTCATAACTGGTATCCATTTTTTCTTTTGCCAAGAATGGCATTTTTTTTTTCTGATGACAACAGTCACAAGATAGAAACATATCTATAATATTACATTCATCAAGGAATTCATCCAACTGGTAGCACTCATGCTCATGGCAGTTAAAGTAGGTCGGAAAAGAGATGAAGACTCACTTCATTCTTTAAACATGTAATTTTGGAAGTGGAAGAATTATGGGTGCTTTTTAATCTTTTTCCTCTTTTTAGTTTTCTTCTTTTTTAAGATTTTACTTATTTATTTGAGGGAGAGAGAGAGAGAGAGAGGAGGTGCACACATGTGGCAGGGGGCGGGGTGGGGGATTAAGGGGGAGGGAGAAGCAGACTCCTCGCTGAGCAGGGAGCCCGAGGTGGGACTCGATCCCAGAACCCTGGGATCATGACCTGAGCCAAAGGAGAGGCTTAACCAACTGAGCCACCCAGGCGCCTTCTTTTGAGTGTTTTCTTAAGTTACACACACTCGTGGTAGAAAATTCAGAAAATTACCCAATTAAAAAAAAGCAAAAATTTTCCACAACCCAGGAGATAATCACCTGTGAACTTCCGATGAATCTTTTCTTTTTAACATATGTGTGTGTGTCTTCATTATACACATTTTTATCCTGCTTTTACACTTACAGCTGTATCGACATTTTACACATCTTTAGACATTCACTGAAACAAAATACAGAGGCTATATAATCTTCTATCTTAAGGCTATGCCATAATTTGCGTTCCAAACTCCTGCTGGCCAAAAAAACATTTTTTGTCTTTCTTTTATTTTTCCCCTAGTTTTAAAAAGAACCCCACAATAGACAACCGGCGTGTCAATTACTTACTGGCCATAATCTCTGATTAATTCTTTAGGATAGATTCCTGGAAATGGAATTACTGGGTCAAAGGGTACAGAAGCAAGGCTGATTGTGTTCTAAGATCAAGATGGGTAAGAATTCACCCAAGGTCTTCTGTGGAGCTAGAGACAGTAGGTTCTGGCAGGAGTACGGGGAACAGAGCCGTATGCACCCCTGCAACAGGCTTGCCGTATTTCTCCCTCTGGGAAGGTCACTTTCAACTACACGTTAGGCTTGTAGGAGGAGACGCAGGCTACTACGTAAGGGAGAGAAATCTGATCCAGGAAGTCGTGACCAGAAGAGGCAACCTTGCCATAAGAGGAACGTCTACGCAGTCAGACCGTGCGCAGCCGCAGAGAAACTGCTACACTTTCATCTGTTCCAACTGTGCCTACACCTTAGCCTTTCCACGCGGCTGGCTTCCAGTGCCTCAGATGCTTCTAAGTTGCTCTTGTCTAGAAGTCTAATTTTTTAATTAGATCTGATTTTGGTAAACCTAGACTTCTTTAAAGACGTCTTGGCAACAGCCAGCAGAGACTTGCTATACCTAGACCCACTCTGGCTCCTGTCTTGGTGACTGTCCTTCCCTTGGGCCACTGGAGAGGGCCTCCATCTTGGGGCCATCTGGATTTGCCTGTGCTTTAGTGACACAGTATTGGTAGGAGTAAAAAACACTACTGTCAGGGGCGCCTGGTTGGCTCAGTTGGTTGAGGGACTGTCTTCAGCTCGGGTCATGATCCCGAAGACCCGGGATCGAGCCCCACATCGGGCTCCCTGCTCGGCAGGAAGCCTGCGTCTCCCTCTCTCACTCCCCCCTGCTTGTGTTCCCTCTCTGGCTGTGTTTCTCTCTGTCAAATAAGTAAAAATTTAAAACAAAAACAAAAACACTACTGTCAGAATGGAAGGTTTAAGAGAAGAAAAGCAAAATTTAATGTGGGAACCTCAAATGGTCTTTCCTTTCAAGGAACTTCTAGTAGGCTATAGTTTTGGGGTGCTGGCACCCCTCTGCTTTCATAAACTCTTTCTGCGGCAAGAGGCAGAGGTCAGGTAAATTTGCTATAGACCACCCATCAAGAAGGGCCAGCTCAAGGTCTGCTCGAGGTCACTTAGCAGGGCTATGCAAACCACGGTCCAAAAGGTCAATAGCCTTGTCATCACAGAAGCCATCCGTGCATCTTTACCAAGTGTGTGCTGGGCAGGGAAAGGCTAGAGACAGTCACCGGAGACTAGTGTTCTTACCTGTGCAAACAGGACCACCAAACTCGCACTGTCAGGGAATTCAAGGTGCTTAGAGTAAAAGTGATGAAGCGCAGCGATGTCACTCTGAATCAAGTCTTTCTTCTCATTGTCTAATTTGTCCAGATCTGGGGAGAAGCAAACCATTACTCACCAGGTAGAAAACTCTGGCTTTCTAGCTACATCCTTGTCTTACTGTAAATGACATGGAGAAACAAACAAACAAAACCCGATGGGACCCCCAGAAAATATTTTTTCCCATACTTGGTTTAACTGATAAATTCTAGGCAAAGAAAAGCATGCCATTTCTTTTCTTCTCTTCCTCTGACAACTGGAAGTCACTCAGAACATGAAATTTCAACTGACCGTGAGCAATGAGGTCAGGAATGAGTGGCCAGCACTGATAAGCCGCCTCAGTCTAGTCCAGCCCCCTCCCCGCACTAGCCCTGGAATCTGTGTCATGGTCAAGAAACTAGACAGCCCTGATTTAATGCCTTTCCCAGTAAAGACATAAGCTGTTTACAGGACTGCAATTCAGCAAAGATACAAAAATATTCAGCATGCCAGGAGACCCAACAGGAGATAGCTTGGGATGCATCAATTCAATTCATCTGCAAGTTCCTACTTCCCCCTAATTATTTCCTAGTCCCCATGTCAACTCAGGGAAAAAAAAAAGAAAAAAGTTACAGTCATTTTTCAAAACAGGCACATGAGTCAAAATATAAACTAGTCATTAAAATCCCCAGCCCCACCAAGAACACAAGCTTTCTGTGCCTTTCTCCAGCCCTGCCTTGTCCACAGACACGTGTCACTGCAACAACTCCTCGGCCGGTCACAGAAAGACTTACGTGATTCAAACTCCTTCACAGCTAGCAACTTCTCAGAAGGTGTTCGCTCTGGGTGGATCTTCTAGTAATTTTAGGAAGAAATCACACAGATGGAGATGTTAAACACCAGGGCAAAAAGTAGTGCTTTCACTGGTACATAGACATCAAGGAAGAGCAACGATTCTCAATGAAGCAAAGAAAACTCTCCCAGGAGTTCCGCCACCGGGTGCTCAGAGTGTCTGTCCCACGCCCAAATCAGAAGGACTCTTTCGGGACACTTTCTAAAGCGTCTACCACGTTCCTGACACCCTGATAGCACGATGTGCACACAGTAGGCTCAAAGATGCCCGCTACGGGAAAGAAGAGTGACGAGCCGTCAACTTTTCCAGGGCCTCGACTTAAAAGGACTCTGAGTCTACAGAGGAACCATCCTATTTATTATTTCTCCTTCTAAAAAGGAACAAAATCAAACCCCCATCCATTTCACACTTTCTTTAAGCATAGGCTAAAATGATCTCAAATTCTGTGTTTCAAAAAGAACACTTTTGGTGGTATCTGTGAGCCCAGATTCACTTTAAACGTGTTGCTGGCTTTGTTCTAGACACCCCAAGAGGAGCGGACAATAGTAAACCTGCTAGGCTTTGAGAACATGAATAAACTTGGTGTTGACAAGAGTTCAAAAGCAGAGCTCAAGAGCTGGCCTGAGGCCGTGTCTTTGTAATCTGGCTATTCAATTTGGGGATACAGGTGGTCTAGCGGGGCGCTCTCACCTCCCAGTTAACATGTTAAGCTTCCCCTTGGTAGTTGGGTAGCCTGTCTCCCCTAACCCTTTGCAAGCAACTAGAATACAAATGGTCTAGTTTTTCTAATCATCAAGTCCTACTGAGATGAAAAGATGGCCAGGTAACTTTTCATTTAATAGACTATCAGTAGTAATAGTAATTATAATACAAGTTGAATGGAACTGGCAGAAACTCATCAGAGCGTTCAGGCCACCCTCCTGGTGCCAAAACATTTCCATTGTTCTTTTTTGGAGCAGAAATCTTCCATTCACAGGATACATTTCTGTAAGATTAGTTAAGTCATCTTGCCTGGGAAAGCTTTTCATTCAGGAAAGTACACCAGCTTCTTCTGAATTCTTAACCACAATACGATAAACTAGGCGGGGGAGAACCAGCAGGCTGGCCACCCTGCCCTCCCCAAAATGCTCACAGATCTTACTGTGACTCAGCCCCGTCACACCGCCTCATACTGCCCCCTCCTACCTCTTCCTCCTGACCAAGAACTTGGCATATGCTTCAAGATCACTGTTAGTAAGGACTCGAAAGGAAAGTCAACATCCTCCTCGGAAAACAGTTTGGATGTTTTGGGTCTCACCCTACCGTTGAATCCTCTGCCTCCCCCGGAGTGAACGGAGCGGCATTCCAGCAAGCACCTGACCCACGCTGCACATTGTGGAACAATGACCTCAGAGTTTGGAAATGTTCTACCTCTGTTTACACGGCCCAGGATCCTAACTTGGTCTGGGGACAGATATGTGCCAATCATTACAATCCCATTTGGTTTAGGTAAAAAATAGAAAGTTTTAAAGGCAGGCAGGGTGGCAGGTATAAAGAAATGGATGTAATTTCAGCTTTAAGACAGCACCGTACAGGGGCCCTACAGAGGAACCATCCTATTTATTATTTCTCCTTCTAAAGCAGCAAGCACCCCTCGACGCAAGCAGGAGCTCCACGGAGCTACGCCTTCCATGCGCCCTACAACCTACTACGTTGTGTCACGAGCACATGTCCTGTGGCGTTTTCCCCCATCCTTTAGTTTGGCCCTGTGAGATCTGGCACCTCCAGAGCCCACAGGCAGTAGGGGCCAACCAAAATGGTGGGGGCTTCCAGTGGTGGCGTCATCTTTGGGGACACTGTTCATGGCCACCATCTGTTCACTTTGCGGGCATTTCTTTCTGGACTTCTTTTCTCTTTTACCCTCTCTTCCACTCTCACCGTGCCTCGATTTCTCATTTTTTCCACTTCCCCTCTCTTCTCCTGTGTCTGCCATGCTGCCTATTCCAGCCCATTCCCTGCCTGCCTACATGAGAGCTAGTAAGGAGACAGAGACAGGGAGGAATGGGATACTACTGGGAGGAGGGACAGGGAGCACTCCAGGTGTCAGAAGGAAAAAGGAAAATGGCAAAGCTTCTCAGGCCAGTCCAGTTCCCTAAGACGCTCTAGTCATTTTCACTCAGGTCTTCACGCTGTGAAAGGCTGTATTTTTCTAGGTAAACCTGTCTCATTTTAAAAAGTTCAGAATTTAACAGCTGTGGCCGTGTTCCGACCTAGGGTACGTGACATCCTCGCTGCACAGGCACACAACAAACAGTTTCTGCCTGGAGTGTTATTCCCACGCCCGTCCGTAGGGACGTGACGGGAAATAAGAGTCCAAGAATGTTTAACGAGAGATGATCACCACAGACCACTCATCTTTCTGACCTTTAAGGGGGAAAAAAAAAAAGTAAGTAAGTGCACTTGAACATCATCCCATTTCCTCACCTGTTTGGCCAGAACCCTTGCAGTCAGCCTTACAGTCTCTGAGGGATTCCAGTTTTCCCCAAAAACAACCATGGGAGAACATTCCAGCTTGTGCATGGGCCAATCTTCTTTCTGGGAAGGTTAAAAAAAAAAAAAAAAAAAAAAAAAGATTAAACTCACATAGGAATAAAGTTCGAGAAGAGAGGATGCAGTAAGTCCTTCTAGTTAAGGTCAAGCAAAATATGTTTCCTTTTGGAAAACACGATGAAACTCACAAAAGCTAGAGATAAAAACATCCTTTAAGATAGAAACGGTTGTACGGCCTTGACTCAGGCCTGGCCAAGGTTGTTGGGATGAGAAAAATCTGCTTTGTGTTTTTTCATCAAGCATCTGGTCTTTCTGCAGCCTCTCATTATTCCAAACAACGCATACAGCTTTCCACTATCTGTGGGAGTTGTCAAAGTGCAGCGGTGAGTGATTTGGGGTATTAGCCATTGATCTGGCCCTGCTCCCTCACAGTCCTGTTCTGCTTCTGTTCTCACATCAGGGCAAATCCCTGGGAGCTGCACTCAGCGACTAGTTTTCTTTTATAGGTGACAAAAATGAAACACTGAAGGCTTTGTCAAGAGCCCTCAAAGAGTCTGGCAGAGGCAACGACTGGCCATATTTAGGAATACAGACTCCCCAAAGAGTCGCCTGACAACACAGGAACACCGTCTTCCTTTCTGTCCCGTCTTGATGCTCTTATGCCCCAGGTTGCAGCACAAAGGGTATGTGCTCACTACAGGCAGAGTAGGGACACCGTCCGTGGGGACAGGCAAGGCTGAGGGAGGAAGGCCACCCTGGTGCCGTGGTGGCCACAGAAGAGAGGAGTCTGAGGGCTGGGTAGGAGTTGGTGATGCCATCACTGGTGGCAGAGGTGGGGGGCTGATGGAGAAGGGAGCAGGCATCATGGAGGGGCTTGCTGATTGACAAGAACCAGTGGTGCTGGCATGATGGGGTCAGAGGCAGCTGGGGAAGAGGTCAGGCGGACTCCAGGGAGAGCCAAAGCAGAGCTGGAACCTGGGAGGAAGGGGTGAAGGCTTGAGGGTGAAGGGAGGATGACTTTTGAGGTGGGAAATCTCACAGCACTTGGGATGGGAGTCTGCAGATACACTCTCTCTCGACAAAAGTGGGCATATTCTGTTCTTCCCTCAGCCTCCCCCACCTCAAAAAACAGCAAGTCTGTTCTTTCAGGTGCTCAACCTGGAACCCAGGGTCATCCTTGCTGCCTGTCCCAAACTCCCCAGTCACCTCCGGCACATCCATTCTCCCTGCCTTCAGAACAGATCTAGGACCTGATCACCCCCCACTGCCCCACCAGCCCGCTGCAGCCCTGACATCTCCCACCACTGGGACTGCCCATGCCTCCCACCCAGACGTCTGCTTCTGCCTCTGCCCTGGCGAACTAGGCTCAGTAAAGCAGCCAGTCAGTCCTGCTACACAGAACTCAGATCGCACTGGTTCTCAGCTCAAAACCTTCTAATGGCTTCTCATCTCAGAACAAAAGGCAGAGTCTTAAAGATGACCAATAAGCCATTCATGATGGGAGCCCCCCTCTACTCCCCTGACCTCATCACCTCCTACCACACTCTCTCTCACCTCCGTCCCCCTTACACAGCCAATGTGTACTTTTGCCTTAAGAACTTTTGTACTTGCTCTATTCCTGGCTAGTGCCCTCTTCCCCTAGCTATCCATTTTGCTCCCTGCCTAACTCTTCCACATCTCTGGCTCAAATGTCACCTTCTCAATATTCCTGCCATGAACACCCTACTAAAAACAGCACGTGCCCATCACTGCCCACTTCCTTGCTCTATACTTCTTCTTAAGTACTTTTCACCACCTGATATACTACAAGCTTATTAGTTTTTTGGTCAGTATCTCTCTCCCCCTATTAAAATAAAAGAATTCAGCCTGGTGTGGGTTTTTTCCCGCATCTATAACCCCAGAAGGTAGAACAGGGCCCCGCATTTATGAGGTTCCTGATAAAGCTGCTAAAAGAATGAAGATGTCTCCCTGCACCGTCCCCTACCCCCACCCCAAGAAGAAAGGACACAATGTCACTTCATGATTTAATGCACTGTGTGGCGCAGGCCATTGGCTCAAGTTCAGTGCCAGGATGTTCCACACAGTTAAATAACACTGTGCCGAATAGAACTAAGAATAGGGAGAGAAAGAAATGACAAGATACACACAAGGGAGAAGGGGATCTGTTCTTAGCCAAAGCCTGAAATGAGAGCATGGTGATGAGGCAAGGAGGCAAAGACCAAGAAGACTTCAGGCCTTGGGGCATCTGAGGGGAACAGAACTAGCAGCTGGAGGCAGACAGCTAATTAGCAACCATGAGCATGTGTCCACCATGAAACCAGGAATTCTCAGAGAAGGCCTTTGTAGGACCTTGGAGATGCTGGTTTCCTGAACAGGAGGTCTTGCCATTGCTGTTCAGCAACACTGACTCCTGGGAGAAGGAAGTTTGTACCAACCCTTCTTACCATGATTTATCCATTATTTAGTAATAGAATTCATTAACAGCATATAAAACTAGTGCTAGTATAAGTAACAAACAATGCTGACATTTACAGATGGGAATGTCCTCAAAGGGAGGGGAGCCTCTGGGAGGAGAGCAGAGTGCTGTCAGGCAAGTGGACCCTGGTGTGGGGCTCAGGAAAGCTGCATGCTCAGCCTGTGCTCGGCAACTATGTGACACCGGGCGGACCTCTTAATCCCTCTGCAGCTGTACCCTTGGCTGTCAATACCATAACCCCTGAGTTCCTTAGCAGGTTCAGAATCCTGAGGCTATGATTTGACACCTTCCAACAGTGATAATCAGATCTGAAGCCCAAAGAGGACCAAGACGTGTAGGACCTTTGTATGGGGACAATCAGGCATCCATGCAGCCACAAAGGCTCCTCATCAAGATCCACTCAGCTCATCCCAAAGGAGCACTTACAACCGTGCCTGGTACATGGGACACACTCAAAACATGTGGGTACCAGTTTGTTCACTGGTTCATTCATTCATTCATGCATTCAATGAGCTCTGCAACTGATCCTAGAGGCAGGGAGGGGAGATGAAGTCTTGGACTTGAAGGAATTTGTGACAGTGTCAGACAACACGTATGTGACACTAATACACACTGTGAAAGCAGAGAGCACAATAAATTCAAAGTGTGGAATCACAAAGTTTCATCAAGGGAAATTTCCCCAAATAAGTTTTCACCTTCTGCTGGAAGGTGGTGAGAGATGTGGACTAAGGGACAAGTGACAGAGAGCTACCTCCACGGCACTGCTCAGATTTAATTCTTTAAAAAACAACAAAACAAAAAAAGGTGGGAGGGAGGTTCGCATCTGACGGGAGCATCAGTCGGGTTCTGAGCACTTCCTGATGCACGGTCCTGTCACAGGGATGGTCCCCACACTGGAGAGAACCTGACTGCGGCAATTTGCCCAAGTTTTGACTAGAAAAAACCGTACATGATCAGATTGGACAAAACTGGAAAAACAATTGGCTACCCTGAGGAACAGAAATCAACAGCACCAATGAGCAGTTCTCGTTGTGTTGTGCTGTGTTTCAGTATCAGCAGTTTCTTCATACACAGAGTGGTTTTGCAACCATTCAGGCTTTTTAAAACACTTTGGTCAGTCTTTCTAAAACTTTTTCGAGTATCTTTCTTCAGAAGCGAAGCTGTTTCTCCTGCCCTGATTGCAATCATTTGCAATTTTATGTGAATTTGGATCCTATTTGTCCAGAAAAGTAATTTACACAGAAACGGACAGGAAGGACTCAGAAAGACAGATACCAAAGTGCCCGTAGTGATCTTCTCTGGAAGGACAAGATGATGGATCCTCTTTCTGTGGTCATTCCAGACTGTACTTACTGATTTTTGTAAAATGAGCACAGATTATTTATGCAATGAAATTAATTAAATCGATGTAAAAGGAAAATACAGAAATTTTGGTAACCTTTTCAAACTTCAAAGTCATTTTCAGCAGATGTAATAACTGCTCTTCATAATTTTCCTGTTTGGGCATGGATAAAAATGCTTCAAGACACATAAAGAGTTGTAAAATTGTCTCACGGTGTACCAGCATTTCCAACCCTGGAAGAAACAACTATTATTTCGCCCAGTTTTCTGCTGAGCGAATGCTAATGCTGTCTTCCTAGACAAGGAGATTGGGTTTTTATTGTGAAGTCCCCTTTCCTAACTCTCGCACCTGGCTTTTTTCTTGGTTTTAATGCAGCTTTCAAAGCAGATGTAGTCTCCTTGGCCAAAGGCATTTGACCTCCTGAAATACAGAACAGTTGGAAAACGTCATGGGATTTCTGCTGCCACTACCATTAGTATCGAGGGGAGGAGGACAAAGGGAGTCAGGTGCACAGCAACCACCTCACACGAAGGGGACAGAGGATGCTGAGCCCCCATCACCGGGACATGTGCTTTGTTTTATGTTTCCCTGCAAGAGCCATGGGATGGGCTTCTTCATTCATCCACACGTTTTCCTACCGGTGATGTGAAACATTTACAGAAAAGACTGATCAAGTTCAAGATGCTTCCTAGGTTTCGGTTAAGGGACCAAAGTGAATTTAACCAAGACTGAACCCACAATTCTGGCCCCATTCGCTCAATATCACCCAGAACAACAAGAGGGTCAGGTGAGCATTTCTTATGCATCTTCTACACTTCAGTTACTTTCTCGTCAATGACAAAAGTCACAAATTTTCTCACATCCTTAGTCACATACTCTTCACATGTGTTTTTTTTTATCCCCATCAGGGCATGTCCCTTCTTATTTTCAAAAACACACTCGTAACCCCATCACCTCTGTTTACTCATCACAAGCAGTTTCTGTTCTATTTGTTAAAGTTAAGAAATAATACCCTAGAAAGTTCTCTACAATGATTCCTCTATAAAATAACTTTGTAAAACTATTCTCTTGAACATGCTATGGTGCAATTTAATGAAGAAGTCTAAGTGAGGGAATAATATACTTAGCTTTCCAGGCATATTTATAAAAATAAATATAGTTCATTAAAACATACAGGTTACAAAATAAGCCTAACTAAAAAGGAACTTCTGTTTCTTTTATGTTTCCTCCCATTATCCTTTCATGCATCATCAATTAAAATCTTTCCTCCGGCAGGATCACACTGAGTCAAGTGAATGAAGAGAAAAGTAAATGGGACAAGATATCACCAAATTGTATAAAATAAAGCAAAATTCCAAAGCACCGCAGTCAGAGAAGAGGGCCTGGGAAGAGCACACATAGTGGCTAGGGTCTCCTGAGATGCTGTGCTCCCTGGGAAGAGGATACCCTCGGGGAGAAGGGTGTTACCTTAGCACTTCTGGGGTAGATTTTTGGCAAAGATGACACCAGAATGGGCTCTCCCCTTTCATGTCCACTGAAGGCCACTCCTCTTTCTTGGACACATTCCCAGAGTGCCCCCTCTCCCAGAGGGCACTCGGGACCCCTAAAAGCACCATATTGGAAAGGGAAGACAGCCTTCCACCAGCAGTCTGTACAGCCTGGTCCCCAGACCTGCCACTGTGACCTTGGGCAGGTCACCCAACCACTTGTAGCCACTGTTTTCTTATCTACATGCTGGACCTGGTACCCTTCACTCTGACACCACCCCCGCACCTCTGCTGTTTGGTGCCCAGGCCTGCACTCCAGGTGGGCGGAGTCTATGTGGTCATGAGGAGCAGCCAAGGGCCCTGGTGTCTTGGGTGAAGAATCACTCAGTCACCTGCCTCTCCCCATCAACGCCCCTGTTTTGTACGGCACAGCTCCCCCTTTGATCCCACTCAAGCACCTCCTTAGGAGAAATCCTGGATACATTTTTATCTGGGGCTAATGCCCCCAGATTCCTCCCCTAATGATTTTATGTATGAAGCTCTTGAACTGTCATTTCTTTCCAGGCACTTACTTTTATTAAACTCTTATAGTCCATTGTCCTGCTCTTAATTCATCGGCACGAAAGCATGGCAAATCTTAATAGCCATTAACCTCTCCCTTCAACAAAAGGGGACAGATGAAACAAGAGTGAAACTTACAGATGAAATCCAATCTGTCACCTCTAGCAACAAGTGGCATCAGGAACTAGGTATCACTTGCCATCTCGGAGGGTACTTTAGCCACTAGATACTTCCGAGAAGGACAGCAAAATGGAACTGCAGAAGTACTCTCCGGGGCTGAGGGGGAAACCCATCCCTTTACCAAACACTGGGTAAAGAGCAGGGAGGACTCTCCGCCATGAGGCTGGGCAAGGCAGGCCTTTGAACATGACTTAGCATCACAGAGCAGTACCCTCCACTCTGGGCTTCCCTCCTACCTAGGCAAGCTCATTAGGATCTGACCGCCATACGCTCTGTCCCCAGGAGGAGAACGCACAGACCACCAAACTGCTTGCTTTCAAGTGACATGCAGGCACCCTGGTACACACGGGCCGGTGTATTTGGTCCACGTGAACCCCCCTAGGGAGAGCACCCCTTGCCGTGTGCTCACAGATGAGCTTTCTGAGTCTGCAGCTTTGGGAAACTCAGTCCTGAAGGGAAGGGGAGCCACATCAGCCACCTTGAAAACCCCACTGGACCACAATGATTCATCAAAATAGTGCTATCTAGGGAGGCGTAATGGAAGAAGAGTTAGCAGCAAGCTCAGAAGACCCAGAGGTACTCGGTATCTCACATAGTCCAATACTTTATATTAATGCAGTGTTTGCAGTGAATCAGAGAAGACTCATTTTGTAATAAGCATAACTCAAACAATGTACACTGTCAGTGTTCTCAGAGTTTTAGAATCCATCCATTCTCTTGGGGTAAAAGAAACAAAAACAAAACCAAAAAAACCCAAGTCTGTCATGTCTAAAGTATGCTGCATATTTTATTCTTTGCACAGCTAAGCTTCAGTCCTGCCTATATTACCATCATTGTACTCCCCATATGTCCTCACACCTGTCCACAGCGTCACAGTTTAGAGAGAACTTTCATAGCTCTCCTATTACTAGGTCCCTACCATTTGTCAGGATAGGCACCAGTGCTGTCATGTGTGAAGAAGCTGAGCTCAGAGATATCCTGTGGCTTGTCAAGTTCATGCAGATAGTAGGGTGCAGAGTTAGGATTGTTTCCTTCTATGATTCCATGTTACACTATCTGAACTCTGTGCAATTTTCCTATCTTTCTTCTCTAAAGAACCAGAATGTTATGAGTTAATTTTTCTAGAAGAATTTAACTTAAATATAGAAAGAGCTAACTTGGGGCGCCTGGGTGGCTCAGTCGGTTAAGCGTCTGCCTTTGGCTCTGGTCATGATCTCAGGGTCCTGGGATTGAGTCCCACATCGAGCTCCCTGCTCAGCTGGGAGCCTGCCTCTCCCTCTGCCTCTGTCTGCCCCTGACCCTGCTTGAGTGCTCTCTGTCAAATAAATACATAAAATCCTTAAAAAAAAAAAAAAAAGGAAAAGAAAAAAGAAAAAAAGAGAGCTAACTTATCATTCCTGGAATCGAATCATTGAATTCCCAGGGCTCATTGATCTCCCAGCACTGAAGCAATCCAACCATAGAATGTTCTATCTACAACTGGCAGGGACAAAGTATGATCTCTCCTCCTCGAAAAAAGTCACACTCCCTGAGAACTCATTGAAAAGCCCATCTGTGTTCTCGCTGTCACACAGGCTGACCGCCACTGGAAGCCTGCTGTGGGAGACACAGGGCCTGCAGAGCCAAGGGAGAGGTCTCCGGCCAAGCTGAGCCTGTGCTTCACTCCAGCAAGGGGTCACTGTGACTGGAGCTCTATGGTCAGATGGGACATCAGAGCTTAGCAACCTCTCCCACTGATAAATAATAATGCTCTTTGGGGATTTTCAGGGGCCAAGTGCATAGGTAGAAGAGAAAGAAAACAATGAAATACTGTGTAATCAGAAGTAGATCAGGGAAGCGGGGGCAAGTGTGGGAGGTAAATGACACCAAATCTGGCAAGAATAACGACCAAAAAAAAGAGGTAAAGACTATGGAGAAAAATCCTCCCTGTCATCTAGAGCCACTATTTAACAGCATCAGCATTTCCCAGGGTCTATGAATAGGCTTCCATTAAAAAAACAAAACAAAACAAAATACCAGACTAAGGAGGCTATACAGATGTCAAAGGCCATATTCTCCCTAAATTCAAATTGTTAGGACATGGAATGGGTTTTCTGTGGAATACCTATGAACATTCAGTGGAACTAGAATCTAACAGACCAGTATGGAAAACAGACTAGGTTGTTTCCTAGTCCCTCTAAGAAGCTACCAAGAGTTCCTCCAAATTCCTCCTTAAGCTTCCCATTCCCTTATTACAGGATTCCCTGGAGACTGACCCACTGAACAAGATGGCGCACGGTCTCCGTGCAAGCCGCCTCCTGAGCCCGCCTCCTGAGCCAGGGCTCATTGATCTCCCAGCTGGAGAAGCCCGGCTGCTTCCAAGGCACTGACTCCAAGGACAGATTCAGCACAGTCACCCTCTGGCCGAGCACGGCTGTGCCAGGGGCTCACCGAAGTCTAGCTGGACTCAGACCGGGTTTGAACAGGCCAAGGGCGACATGTGGCTTGCTTATGGGGATTTATAAAAAATGCAGACCCATGACAGTAAAAATTAGAATATTTTAAAGATACCATTTTAGCATTCGTCATTTGTCATCTCTGCAGTGCTCCATCTGTTGCTGGTAGCCTTCGGGGGCAAACTGTCAGCCTTGGTAATCCACCTGCCTGCACCCAACATGCCCTCCTTGTGTCTTTCCCCTTTGCCTGCTCCTGCCTGTGGCCCCAGAGCATCGCTGTCTGTCACCGGCTGCCTGTCAGTCCTGGGCCAGCACTCAAGGGTATCCAGCCGCAGCCAAGGCCCGAAGTGAGCTTTCCCGCTCTGGCTGCAAAAAGGTGCTGGCAATGGTGGGACAAGGAAAGGAAGGACATCAGGGTCCCACTCTTCAGAGGAAACAAGGCCCTCCCTACCAGTTGGCCCAGAACCTACCTGACACTCCACATTGCAGTAAAATGCCTGCTTGCATCTTCCACATTTGGACAATCCTTCTTTCCTTAAAAACAGAAAGGGCACTGTAGTGGCGAGAGGCATAGAAACGCGAAGCTGCACATTTTATCATGCAATCGTAAACGCCATCTGGTCTGGAAGCAGAGCCAGGATTCACCTTACCTTACTCTCCCACTGATAAAGTGGCATCTTCCCAAAGGAGAATTGAGACCAGATTCAGTCCTTAAGTAAGAGTAAGTTCGTCAAACAGTACATGCACCAACACTTCCCGACCCTGACGGCGGGAAGGGCACCTCCCCAGCTGACGGGCGGTGTGCCCTACGACTCCTGAGCCTGGCCTGGGACAACAGAGCTTCCGCATTGCCTGTGCAAGTACTCCATAGTGTGGGGCAAGTCAAAGGCTCTTAGTTCCCAATTTTCTCACCTACTAAAAAGGGACAGAGATAAACAAAACCATCTTAGAGGTTTGACCTCATACAGACAGAGGTCAAACCTGCATCGGTGAAAATGCAGTGTGAGTGACAACCTCTATTAATTAGAAATGCAAGTAAGGCAGAAGATGGTATGGTGTATGTCAGTAATTCCCATGCTGCCCAGAAAGTCAAGTTTAAAAATAATGCAACCCAAGAGCACCTGGGTGGCCCGGCTGGTTGAGCGTCCAACTCTTGGTTTCCGCTCAGGTCATGATGGCAGGGTGGTAAGATTAAACCCCTCATCAGGCTCTGCGCTTAGTGTGAAGTCTACCTACGGTTTTCTCTCTCCCTCTCCCCACACAAAATGTGTGTGTGTGTGTGTGTGTGTGTGTGTAATGCAACCCAGCAAGCAGAGACATATTCATATAAAACATTGCTGGATGTGATTGGTATCCATACCACCTCACCGGTGTACTGCACGGAGTGATTCTTCTGCCTTTGTAATGAGGTCAATACTCCCCTTCCTTGCCATATTACCTCCCTGCTTCCCACGAAGGACAGGGACTGTTGTTTCCCAACTGTCAGGTGCTAGCGTGTTTGTTGGGTTTGAAAGTCAAAGCTCTTTCAAAAACTGTGAAGCCACTGAATTAAACCCCACCAGGCAGAAGCCTTACACACATTTTTTTTGAGGTGGGGAATAACTCACGGTTCAATCCGAGCACTGTCTTGTGCCCAGGGCCCTGAAGCTGGCCTTCAACTTGAGGCAGTGCCAACGCCTAGCCACGAGGGGCACTGTCGCTGCTGCCAGGCTCTGCCCTGCAGTGCAAGCCCCTGCCCCCACCACCCTCTGTGGTGCTCCAAGGAGAGCTGGTGTTCTAGAATACACACAGAGTCTCGCTGCAGAGTCCTCCTCTGCTCCTTGTCAGGAAGCGGCAGTCACCACACTACTCCCACGGAATCGAGACTGCTCCCAAAATGCTCCTGTGGAGCAAAACACACTGCCTTGCAGTTTTCATGACAGCGCTTGGATTCCAAGAAGCAGACTAGAGAATGTGTGGGAGAAAAACACATCTTGTGGTTGAGGCATAAATAAATACCCAGAGTTTGCACATCTCAATAGTTTAAAAAGGAACTGATTTGGCTGAGGGTTTTCTCTGGCCTAAAGTACCACCTCCCCCCCAGTACCCCCCACCGCCCCCCCCAACCCAAGCTGCACCTGAAGGCATCCTGACTCTGACTTTGCATTTTGCAATAAAAGAGAAACAAGAGGGATGGTCCCTGCTCTGTTGCATTTCATAATAAGGAAAAAGGACAGAAGAGGCTACACAGAAACAACTGTGAAGTGACTTGTGAGCAGGTGCTAAGTGACAGAGAGCTTGAAGAATGCCAAGGGGATGGAAAGTAAAGAGGGGCCAAGCCAGGGAGGGAAATTTGAAAATTCCTTCCAAGAAGAGGTGCATGTGGCAATGGATAACGAACACCTAGAGGCCACCCCCTAAAAATGTCCGTCTGGAGCAGTCGTTCGTTAACACTGGTTTTTGCAGAGGAAGAGGTCACAGAAGCTATTAATTCTCCCAACAACCCACCTTCTCCTCAATCCCCCAAAACAACAGAAAATTTTGTGACATTTCAAGGGCTCTGAGCCACCTAAAGCCCAAGGACACTGAACAGCCTCTGAAACTAGAGTTAAGACCACCTGATATAAAAGATGAGGAAATTATCACAAAAACATCCTGAGTAGCCCTAGATCATACCAAAAAGCAAGGATTCGGTGGCCTATCCTGCAGAGGCAAGCAGTGAAGTGAGTATGAAACCAAGGCTTATTTTTAGCCCCACCATAACATCCCAAGGGAGAGAAAAGGCAAAACTGGACTCTCTCTCGAGCTAGGGAAGAACTCTAGTGGGATTTCATGAAAACCGTAAGTCGCCCAAAGGCCAGGCTTCATTCATCCTCGCTGGCTACCAAGTCCACAAACCACACACAACAAGAGATGGAAAGAAACAGCTAACTTTTAAGGGTTGGCAATCTGTTGCATAATTTTTAAGAGTCTTGTCTCAGTGGTTCTTGAATTGTGGTCTGGAAATTTCTGGTTTCCCAGGGACCCTCTCTGGGAGCCAGTGGAGCCAAAACTACTTTCAAAGTAGCACTACTGTTTTGACAACTGCACTGCAGGAAGTGTAAGATGTAAAGGAGGCTAGAGGGTAAGATGCTGGGAGCCTTGCCGGACGCGGAGCTTGATCCTGGGTCTCCAAGATCATGACTTGAGCCGAAGGCAGTTGCTTAACCAACTGAGCCACCCAGGCGCCCCCACAGTAGCACTACCATTTTGACAATTGCACTGCAGGAGGTGTAAGGTGTAAAGGAGACTAGAGGGTAAGATGCTGGGAGCCTTGGTACAAATCAAAGCAAATTAAGCTGTCCATGTGTCCCCGTATTCTTGACTTCCACAGGCTTGGAGTTCAGTGGGGGAAAGGCCAGTTTTACTTAAGAAGGTCCTGGATGAAGCAGTAACAAAAAGTAATTCTGTTCAATCTCAAGACTTGGGTATGCATCTTCCGATGTTCTGTGATAAGTTGGGAAGAAGGCATCAAGGGTTTCTTCTGATCCCAAAACACACCAGCTAGCTCAGGGAAAAGCACCTGTGTGAGCACCAGAGTCCGACAGTGAACCAGCCCCCCTTCCTTCCTGGAATCCCGTTTTTACCTGAAAGAACCACATTAGATAAATAGTGGTTTCTCAGACGAGGATTTGGCAGATACATGATGGAAATGAGTATCACTTCAAGTAAAACAACGGAAAATACGTGCAGCTAATGATAAAATGTCAGCTTTCAAGCAAATAGGATAATTCTGATAGCCTCTTATGTGAGGAGATTGCCAGAGATATTAACAATTGTGGGATTTTTTTAAATGGGTTGATGAAGTATACTGACTTTTAGAATGTCTATATAATTGAGTGAACCAATGTCTTTCTTTTCAAGATTTATTTATTTATTTGACAGAGAGAAACACAGCTAGAGAGGGAACACAAGCAGGGAGAGTGAGAGAGGAAGAAGCAGGCTTCCCATTGAGCAGGGAGCCCGATGCGGGACTCGATCCCAGAACTCTGGGATCATGACCTGAGCCAAAGGCAGTCACCCAACCAACTGAGCAACCCAGGCCCCTCTCAGTGAACCAATGTTTTTCAAGTAACAGGGGCATAGTATTTTTAAAAATCATGCATGGCTAAAAACGTCATTCAAAGTGTAGGACAGACCAAGGGATTTCAACATTAACAGAGCACATACGTTCACTGTCAGATTGCACGCTGAAGGCTCTACCCTTTAAGACAAATTCATTTACCAAGTTTTAGTGCTGAATCAATATATTCACAATTAACTGAAAAGGCTCTCAAAATATGCCTCTGTTTCTGATTACGTACTATTTGAGGCTGGATTCTCTCCACATATTTCAACCAAAACAACGTAATACCACAGACTGAATTGAGAATATATTTGAGAATCCAGCTGTCTTCTGGAAATCCAAACGTTAAAGAGGTTTATAAAACTGTGGACCACCACCAATAGTCCCATTGATTCTCTTGTTCTATAAAATAGTTTTAAAAGAAAAAAAAAAATCCCAAACCACATTACGCTAGCAGTAGTAGCTGTAATAGCTGTGGTCATTTTAAACCAAATACTTTATAATTTTCTGTTTTAATTTCAAGTATGGTAAATATTGATAAGCATACCCCATATGAACAAAAGCTCTTTGGAGTTCTCAATGTTTAAGAGTATAGAGGGATCCCCCCCGACCAAAAAATATGAAAACTGATATATCTTTAGAAGTCTGTCAGCTCTGTGAAAAAGACACTGTTCCTATTTTTCAAATGAAGATAATGAGGATACAAAAGTGAAATACATAACCCAACATGGTCATTCAGCAAGTAGGTCGTAGAATCAGAATTCACATGCCAAAGTCAAAGTACAAATTTTGTCTTCATCACACAAGAACAGCCGTTCCCTGAGTTACTGTGACAGTCACACAGGGGGATCTACTACGTGAAGCAGGAATCATCCACATGTTTGGATAACCTAACAGTAATAACAAAACATAAAGCGCTCTTTACTCTGGTTGACGTAACCTCCCAGTTCCAACAAGACCCAAAGCATTTTGAAGCAAAATGCCACTTTGCTTCAAAAACACAACGGGGAGAAGCCAGGATTATTTCTCAAAATAAGGTTTGGGGAGGGCGCACCCCCACAAAGAGGGTGTCTCAACCAATGGTGTGACACAGTAATTGGTTTCACTTAAAATGCGCTGGAATGAAATAAGGATTGATTGTGGATTTGGTCTGTGCAAACAAAGTGTTTCCCTGTCATTCAGTACAATATATCAAAGTGTTCCTCAGACAGACAGATCCTGGGCGAGTCCAAGCTGGATCGTGTCTGCTGGGAACTGGGTAATAGGAATATTACAGCTCTCACAATCCATCAAAAAGCTTTGCCTGGCTCTGGGGCAGATTTGACTGTGTGTATGCTCATTCAAGCAACTGCCTGCTTATATATGAATGTTCTTAACATACATCTTTCTAAGCCAGACTGCCTTCAGGCAGAGAAGGAGAAAAGCTAAACCAGTTACTGACAGTGAAGCGCATACAAATCTACTTCGATCTACTTTGGTATGAGCAACTTTAGATGAAGTGGGATGGTGGAAGAAGAGGGAGCTCTGCTTCCGCTCTCCAGATACATGCTTCTGTTCCTTCCACAGCTAGGGAAAGATGTAAACTTTTCAAAGTAAGTCTAAATGAAATTAGACTTAATTTAAATGAAATTTAAATTAAAATTTGCTGCGCTGACACCTACACTGTGTGTGTGTGTGTGTGTGTGTGTGTGTGTGTGTGTGTTCGCAGGCACACAAGAGAGGAAGGAGGACACAGAGATTTTGTGAGGGTTTGAGTAATTGATGACTGAGACATTTAGACAGAAACTTCATATGGGATATCCATTTTCACTCTAGGAATACACAAGACATTTGGAACAAACTCTGTTCCTACAGAAGACACAGACAAAAGCCTTCTATTTGCAACGCAACCTCATGTGAATTGTCCAGGAGGTTTGGGGGAAAGACAGCAAAACAAAACAAAACTCCTCTCAGAGAAAGACTAATAAGGTCATTTGAAGGAATAAAACTGAAATGACTCAAAAGGAATGGAACTCAAAGACACTGAAGAGTGAATCGCTACTAACCTCTCAGGGTATCTCAACCCATCTGGGCCTGCAGGAAGATCCAGCAACTCCCATCCCATGGGTCTGTGCTGGGATTTTTAAAAAGCTCTCCAGGAGATTCTAATCAGCTTCCAAAAAGTAGAACCAGCAGCCCAGGCCTATGGTAATTCCTTCCGGCTGAGTGTTTATTTGGGTGCAGAAGCTGCTGACTCGTGTTGAAGTAATTCTCTGCAATGCAGATTGTTTGCAAGGTAACTCATCTTAAGAATTAGCAGCACATTGTGGATGTTATTAGGTTGTTGAGCGACCTTGATGATGAATGTTAAGGTGAGAATAGAGTGGCTGACACGGTATTTTCTAACTACAACAAGTAAGTATTTTAGAAGCCAGGTGCAAGCTTTAAAGAAGAGAGCTGAGGCTTTTCCCCCCATCTTTTCCTGATTCCTGCTTCACAATTTAGGGTTAATATGAGGAGTCACTTCCCCACCTCTCTAGCTCAAATCCTTTCCTCCTTCTGGTGCTTGAGGTGCTATGTGATCTCAGGTAAAGCACTAATCCTCTCTGGACCTTTTCCTTCACTATACAGATGCAGTTCCTACCCCATAGGCTTGTTAGGAAAATTAAATGAGAAAATACGAGAGATGTGGGCTACTATCACATTTTTCGTTAGCCTGCACTCTTTTTTTTAAGTGGTATCAACTACTCAACTGTCTTCAGTACAATCTCATTCAGACTCCTATTTGCAGATTTATGTTTCTAAAGTCTGTTTTACGGGCAAATATCTACCCTGCTGTGAATGGAAGGACTCTTTGAACTTAAGAAAGGATTCCATCCACAAAGGGAGGAGAGAAATGTTACAGGAAAGTGCAACTATTTGATTATCAGTGACTGGAACGGAGCGCAGAAGACACGCTCCTGTCATTTTCTACTGGAAGAGACACACGCAGTGATTAATTTTCTTGCTTTTCAATTTGGAAGCCAGGAAGATCAACAAGTTAGAGATGTAATTAACAACTCCTGCTAGTTAATGCCTTGCCGCAGGTGCTGTTGGTCTAGATAAAAAGGATTTGATCCTGTAAGCTCCCCACTTTCTCTACTGAAATGAATGCTTAGTGGGTTTCACCATGAAAGAAAAGGAGACTGGCATGGAGGGGGTTTGCAATAACAATTACTTTTAACTAACGGTGACAGAAGAAGTGACAAGTATGCTCTGTTGAACAGAGGCAGCCTCAGCCAAATGAAAAAGAGAAAAGGAAAAAAGCCCAGCAGCGCAATATAACTTCACCATGGGTTGAAATAAGACAATCAGAAACAAAGTTAGCCTCCCACCCAGAGAGTGGTTACACTAGCAAATTTTTATTTGAGAGAAATAAAAATTGGAGGAATTGTGGCAGAACCCTATTATAACCCTGGTCAGGGGATAAGGATAATACTAAGGCTATAGGTTTTTGTGTAATAGTGAAAGATGCTCGGCATACCACTTTAATCCACAATGTAACAGTGAGACGGACCCATGTGCAGCGGGGAGCTTCTTCCCAGAGCTGTGCTGAACCTTCCCCTTCGCACTGGGCTTTGTTCTGAGGCTTGTTAAAAGTTAGAGCCCGGGGCCTCTTGGGGAAGCAGGAGATATTTAGGGCAGTAAGGTAGCAACTAATAGGTTTTCCCATCTATTGGCACGGGAGCCATGATTTACAAGGAGGCCGTCGGGCTTGGTGGTCAGGGTAAAAATGGTTGGCCTTGCTATTCCATGTCACAGGACAAGGTGGAGTGATGGAGGTCGAAGAGCAGACATTTTCAGCTGAGTTCTGGCGCTCTACAGTGAGTACAGTTAATAATGCGGCATTGTGGGGCGCCTGGGTGGCTCAGTTGGTTAAGCGATTGCCTTCGGCTCAGGTCATGATCCCGGAGACCCGGGATCGAGCCCCACATCGGGCTCCCTGCTCGGCGGGAAGCCTGCTTCTCCCTCTCTCACTCCCCTGCTTGTGTTCCCTCTCTGGCTATGTTTCTCCCTGTCAAATAAATAAATAAAATCTTTAAAAAATAATAATAATACGGCATTGTATACTTGAACACTGCTGGGACTAGATCGTAAGCATTCTCACCACACACACCTAAAAGTGTGCAAGGTGATATGTTAATTATCCTGACCTTAGTCATCACTCCACAATGTATACAATTGTCCTGTTGTATACTTCAAATATGTACAATTATATTTGTCCATTATTCCTCAATAAAATCTAACAGAATCTTGCAGAATGACTCCACACATCACTGATTCATTAAAAGTCAGGTCAGCAATGAAAACAAAATGATGGTACTGATTTAGGATTTATTGTAAGGCAGGCTCTGGTGGAGATGAAATCTGTCTTTGTCTTAGAAAGAAAAAAAATTTCATGAAGCTTACAGAGGAAGGAAATATTCAGCCTAACAAATAGAGAACACCAAATCACTCTTTGCAGCCGCTGCGTGGGGCCTGCAGGCCAAGCTCACCTTGCAGACCCATCGAATCCCCAACAGGTCAACCTGCCTGAGGAAGGCACGTACAGACTGTCAAAACCTAGCATTTTCATTTGGGAACATTTCTATCTTAACTTCTGGGCCAGAACTGAATGATACTTCTTGCTGCTCCATCTTTTACTTCTCTGACGCCCAGGGACTGGGAAGTCGAAAGGAAGGACAACAATGGATGCCTTCCTTTTTCACTCGCTCTCATAAAGGGACTGGTGATAAATAACACCCACCGTTTCCTCCATGAGTCAATAAATGACAGATGCTACCATTAGTTCTCTGTAACCAATACCAATAATATTGGGTTCCCCTGTGACGGCAGGTTCCGTCACTTCTACAACACCCACGTGAGTCAATATCAAGGAAAAGGACAAAACCAAAGGCACAGAAATTTAACTATTTAAAAACTTAAGCTGTTCCTAACAATACTGCTCCCGTCAACATTCTGGCTGCAGAGTAAGGAAAAAAGACATGTAAAAATACCTTCATAACCTATTGGTAAATGGGAATTCCAGAACAGAGGTCAGGGCCTCTGCAGCCAAACACGAGAATAAACGCCTTGCACAACAAACAGGTGACCTGCTCTAAACTGTACTTAGGAGAAAACGCACCTTTTAAAACTGCTTACAGAAGAATTTTAATAGGTGACCCTCCATCATTCCTTTGGCTCTTTTTTCCTATAGACGATAAAGAATTGAAATGCCAGTTTGTTGGGGCAAATGACTCCACTGTGGACTACACATGGAGAACTCACACTTACCAGCTACTGTCTGAACAGATTTAACAGACATTTATCTTTCAATCCTTGTTGATTCCGTTTGTATTTCTGAACTAAAAACATTTCTTATACTATAAAATTTTGTATGTGAAGCAGGAAATAGGTTAATTTATCTTAACCAAGTAAGTTCTATTCAAAAAGTATTATTTTTTAAAAAAACAGTATTATTTTCTCTGTGTAAAATATCGTGCTAGGCTCTGGTGGAATGATATTTTTATCAGAATTGAGCAACTTAGGGACACAGGTCCTACCTTCATGCAAACGGCGGTAAATACTGACCGAGCATCCAAACGGCCTAAAGGACCCAGAACTGAGAGCAGGAAGCCACTCCTAGGACTGAACTCTTGAAGGACACAGAAGCTTGAGTACTTACAGAGAAAGCTGTCTTACTCACTTTTGAGGCCCCAGGGTTACAACACAATGCCTAGAATAGCTGGAGTGCTCAACAAATGTAAATAGTAAACTACTGTAAATATAAAATAGTAACAAAATAAAATGAAGACATTTGTGGGCTGAAGTACTTAAGAGGAGCTTCATAAAGCCGCAATTTGAGCTGGATCTCCCTTGAGAAAGAACAGAGGTAGGGAGGCAAAGACAGGGAAGGGAATCACACAGAGAAAAGCACTCATGGTTATAAAGGCACAAAAGGAAAAATGCAGAACGACAGAGCACCTTTGAGGGATCCTGGAAAGAAGGCCCAGATTGTGTTTAGGGTGTAAGAGAGCAAGGAGGGATAATGCCTGTTAGGGTGGGAAGGGCACTTAACATGGAGGAGTAGAATAGTCAAGATTCTGTCCTGTAGAAAACAGGGATCAGTGAAGGTTCTACAAGTATCTCTAAGCTGTAAGGATGAGCAGAGTTTATATTTAGATAAGTGAAGAGATCTGTCCAAAGAGCCACTAGTAAAATAATTTGCAGATATGAGACTGTTCACTGAATAATTATTTAATAAGGTAACAGAGAGACAGGCCTGGGGCTGAGGGCTGCCACGACACAGATGAATGCGCCTGGTTCCTGCACTCAGGAGCAAGGGTGCCCGACGAAGTATTTTACGAGGTGCCCTGGGAGCAAAGACAGCAGAAATCAGGACAGACTTCTAACCCGAGAGTTAGCCAGGCAAAGAGGGACAAGCAGGAGAGAATCAGCGTGACACATAGGTGTGCATATGGCTCTGTTTAGTGTGTGTGTGTGTGTGTGATTGCAGGAGTGAACCAATCCTACAGAGCACGTGGGACCTCACTCCTGAAGCCCAGCCCTGGGGGTTCTCCCACGGAGTCCTATCAGGGCTCTTCTCTGAAGATCCATAGATAGAGAAGATGGAGGTGAGCTTCTTGCCCTGCTCTGAATCTAGAAAATCCTTAACTGGGTATTTTGGAAGGCCTGCACATGTCTGAAAATACTGAACAAAATAAGCAGATTGTTTCTAAATTCTAAATTTGTGAACCTGCAAGTTTCTAAGCTGAAAAAAAACCTTAAGGTTTTCCTCCAAGTGATCATTAGAAATATTTACTCAGGTGTATGAGTAGACTAAATTTCCAAAACATGTCTACCCAAAGTTGTAGCAGTTTTAACACAATGTGGGGATGTTACAATTTCATTAGACCTCAGTATGTGATCAAAGGTCACCCTGAGTTTGCAGAAGTGTGTGGTTAAACATTTCGATTCCCTGAATTGCCTTTTTGACATACACGGATTATCAATTTTCAACCAAAGAAAAGAAAGAAGAAAATACTCAACCCCCAAACCTTACTGTCTCCAACAACAACAACCTGCAAAAACCTCACAAAGTGGAAGGCACTGTGGCTAAAATAAAGATGAAAAAACCCTGCTAAAATAAAAGTTCCGTGGCGGAAGGGATTTTTATTCCTTTTCTTCACAGTCGTTTCCTAGAGCTTGAGAACCCAGTGAGTGCTCCATAGATAAAAATATTTGTTGAATACAATAAAAATAGAATCCCTGCTCTCAAGGAGTTTACCATCTGCTCCTAATTAAATGTCTCTTACTGCTGAGGTCTGAAGGCCATGGGAGGCTATCACTGTGAACAGATCTGTGCAACTGATGGATAAGAGCCTTCTCAGGTGGCACAGGGGCAAGTGTTTCCTACAGGAACATCACCATGGTGAGGGAAATTGACAAAGTATGAGCCCAGAACCTGCATCCGCAATCTTTCCTGGTACTCAATGAAAGACCCCCGCAGAGGGTAGTCCTTCAGTCTGGAGAGACCCCTCCCAAGGATCAACGAGACCACTCGGATGCAAACAGCAAGAGGCTTTATTCAGGAGCACAGGTACCTGGGGCGACACAGTTCCGACAAGGGACTGGCGCGCCGTGGGGCGGGGGAGCTGCTTGTTTTATAGGGGGAGCTGTAAGCTTGGTCA
>PITA01018221.1:0-41020 GCA_004023965.1 Spilogale gracilis | reverse complement strand
GAGATCATGACCTGAGCTGAAATCCAGAGTCAGACGTTTAACCAGCTGAGAAAACCCAGCTATTTCAGAAAGAAAAGATTTTAAAGTGGATTTCTCACTCAAAAACTTCTGGGTCAAACAGCAGAGCTTCTATCCCACTCCTGCAGTTCTCTCACTGTTCTACCTGCACATATCTTTATCAGAAAGGTGTTTGCAGGGGCGCCTGGTTGGCTCAGTGGGTTAAGCGATTGCCTTTGGCTCAGGTCATAGTCCCGGAGACCAGGGATAGAGTCCCACATCGGGCTCCCTGCTCAGTGGGAAGCCTGCTTCTCCCTCTCTCACTCCCCCTGCTTGTGTTCCCTCTCTGGCTGTGTTTCTCTCTGTCAAATAAATAAATTCTTAAAAAAAAAAAAAGAAAAAAAAGAAAGGTGTTTGCAGTTCTTAACATTTTGCAGACATGCCAAAGAGATTAATTCCAATAATTTCTCATGCGGCTGGGATTATTGATATGGAAACAGTTTCTATATCATCATATATGTGCATTCCACCTAACAACACTTGAGCTGGTATATGAAGAGCCAATTTATTAGATGACCACAAAAAGTGAAGGACACGCAGAGGAGTATGAATTTGCATTTATAACAGACTGTGGATGAGAATTCTATCTTTAGTAGCTAAGAAGATGAATGAGTAAAAGTCTGATAGATACAAATAGCAGGGTTCATTACACAATAAGAGGATATTCTCAGACATGTGATGAAGATAAATTCTACTTCATGTCAGAGATACCATGTTATTGCCTCTAATCTATCATCTTGTTAATGTTATTTCTATGGAAACATTAAAAGAAATTAAGCTACTAAAACCTGAAAACAGATTTTGACAGCTACATGTAACAAAAGAAAAACACCAAGATTTTGTTGAAATATTTGCCATTCTTTAGTTAACAAGTTATGTTAATTACTGGTAGCCAGTATGCTAGTATTTAGGTAATTGGTGCAAACAAACTCCTCAAGACAATGATAGTATCATTATTATTGTGTCACAACTATATATAATATGTATTTATATTGGTATATCAATTAATGGGAAATTCTTAATTTAGGATTTTCTTGTTCTAGCAGAAGCAACTCAATTCAGCATGAAGAGAGCTTCTTTATCTTTGCAAATTTGTGTAAAATCATTAGCATTGCTAAAGCAGGCTTTGATACTCTGAATGGCCTCCATTAACTAATGCATATAGGTAGGGTATTTTTTCCCCACTTGTATGGAATGTGAAAATGCTTTATCTGGGTGTGTAAAGCTTGTTTCTTCTGTTTTCCCACTCTTTCCCCCCAATTTCCAGCAAGGGAAAACACTACCCATACCTTCTCTGTGTAAAGATGTGAGTGTCTGTGTGTGTGTGTGGGGGGGGGATGAGAGGAGTGGGTGGGGATATTAATGGGGGATATTAATGTTCCCCGATGCTCCCTACATTACCAAAGACTCCTTCTGTCCAAAGGAGATCCAATTCTTCCCTTCCCTAGGTACACTTATTTCATATGAATAGTAATAAAAATGAAGAGAGAGGTTTTTCCTCTCGCTTTTCTTTATTCATCTGAAATTATGTAGAAAATGAAGCTAATTATTTATGTAGCTGTGTTCACAAGAAAATGGATATAAGAATCATATTTATCAATTCTGTCCATTTAAGTTCATTTATAAATATATAAAGTTCACTTAAAAAGAACTTTGTGAAGTTCAGATGAAAGATGTTGAAAACCATAAGTGACAAGAACTAATATTATATTTTATCCCTTGAGGTAAAGTATCTCGAGTTTTCTAATATAAAGAAGAAATCGTGACAAGGACTTTATAAAATGGCTAGGTTTTTTAAAACATGAATCAACTTGTAGCAACAGATCAAAGCCAGTCACGTTAATTATTTGGAGACTGGATTGTTGTGGACAACCAATCAATGGAACAAAACAGCCTTTTGCTATGATAAGTTTATGGAATTTTTAATGTGAGCAATGGTATTCCCAGAAAGATTTAATTTGTAAACTAGTCACCGGCTGTCTTGTAAGGTCTGTGACACGAAACACAGGTGGCCAAGACTTTTCCCAAGGCAGAGGAGGGAAAGAATTGTTTGGGTTATTATCTGTGAAGATTTTCTTTCCATCTATAAACAATTTTTTTTTATAACTTTGTCTTAAGGTCTCTGGCAGAGCTGAGAGTTCTTATTAGCTCTTCTATTCTTGGACTTTGGAACAGCTCCACTTAAAAAGAATCTGATATTATCACATTCTACACAGAAAATGCGTTCAGGAAATAACTGCTTACTCATTGCTTATTAACCAGCAGTCACAGATTGAAATAATGAGCACTGGGTATTATAATTTGGAAAGCCAGCAACAAGCTCAATATTTTTTGAGTATCCTTTTGTACGTTAGTCACTGAGGCTTCTTGTTACACATATTTTCATTTATTAATAATAATAAAAAAGAATGAGGTTCTAATTATTCTTTGCCGTTAAAAAAAATCTCCATAGTCAGGTAAATAATATCTCTTCTCTGAGTCTGATTTTCATCTAAAAAAATAAGGAGACTGTTTTAGATCATCTTTCAGGCTACTTCTAAGTCTCAAAGTTTCATTGCAAACATTTCTCTCAGTTCTTTCCTGGCCATATAGAACTACACAGATTTCCATGTTTGTCTGGTTTGAGACCTGATGTTGTTGTTGTTTTAAGATTTTTATTTATTTGAGAGAGAGAGCACAAGCAGGGTGAGGGACAGAGAGAGAAGTAAACTCCCAACCTAGCAGAAAGCCTGATGTGGGGCTTGCTAGGGCCTAGGACTCTAGGATTGTGACATGAGCCAAAGGCAAACAGTGAACTGACCAAGCCACCTAGTTGCCCCGAGACCTGGATTTGACTATCATCAGTGCTAGCATTTTCCATAGTAAACACATAACTGAGTTAGGTCTCAAAGACATGGCTTTGAGAATAGAAGCCACACTAGTCACTCAATGCCACCACCCTTCGACTTCCCCTGTCTTTCCAGGTCTTTTCCTCTGATGCAAGTTAGCAATGATCAGTAGTGTTATTTAATGAGCTTTTTTGTTCACCTTATATGTGTAGAATTGTTATGGAGGAAACTTGTACCCTGGATTTTTTGTTTTTTTAGAATTTTATTTATTTATTTGACAGAGAGGTCACAAGTAGACAGAGAGAGAGGAGGAAGCAGGCTCCTTGCTGAGTAGAGAGTCCGATGCTGGCCTCGATCCCAGGACCCTGAGATCATGACCTGAGCTGAAGGAGGAGGCTTTAACCCACTGAGCCACCCAGGCACCCTGTGCCCTGGATTCTTTAGAAGCTGGAATAAAATTGTATGTATTTCAAAAGTACAATTTTTATCTTTGACACTAATTAGGGTTGTTTTACTGAATGCTATCATTCAGATTAAATAGCTCTTGGAAGTCTTCTGAGGATGTGGTGCAGTGGTTAGAGGTAAAGACTTTAGAATGAGACAATTCTCTGTGATTAGGAGCAAATGTTTTTATGTCTCTTTTTTCTTAACTGCAAAATGATATAACCATAGTATTTATCCCATTGTCTTGTCAGGCACATTAAATGCAATCTTGCATGTAAAATTCTTAGAATACTAGTTTTTAGTAACCAAATTATAAGTAGCATATGTGAAAGCTGGTTGCTATTATGTTGGCTATTAGGTTTATTAATAAGAATATTCTTCTTACTCAGTGTTAGTAATAATCAAGATGGTTTAAAAAATAATAAAATACTTGCCAATGAAAAGAAGGAATATAAGATCTGGGAAAATCCCTCATGCCACACTCCATCCTATGAAAACATCCATTCATATAAGTTGATGTAGCTTTTTTGGTCAAGGACTTTCTTCTACATTGAATTCATTTTTTCATTCGCCCACTCAATCTTCAAGTGAGTTTTTAAAGAAATAGTCATTGAGCACTAGCCTGCAGGAGGTAATCTTTCAACAAGATTCATGGTCCATGGCCTCTGATGAGCATTGTCATCTGTGACCTGGACCCTTGGGTGTGTCCTAGTTGTACTTCCTTTCCAGGAGACTAGCCAAGAGCACGCTCAGCAGCAACATCACATCATGCATTCAATAAAGTGTGGAATCTGATGTCACAGTGTGTAATACAAACAGCATCCTAGAGATCAAGCCTGAGATCCACAGCAAGAGGTACACGTCTTAAAGTCACAATGCTGGCTTGTTGTCCAGGGCTGGGGCTACATCATGTGAAGGAACTGCCGAGCATCTCTTGTAGCAATCCAGGAAGTTGGAAAGACAGACACAATCCGCTCCAACAGAGCTTTAATAGGCTAGTCTTTCATTAAGTGAATTCCTAAATGTTGACCAAATGCTTTTAGACAGAGACAGCTCTTACTTTGGGATGCATGTGATACACTTACTGTTACATAGACACTGATAAAAAAAAAAAAAAAATCTTACAGGCTGCTTTCCCAGAGCGCTCACAGGCGGAGGTGGGGGCTGGGCAGCAACTTGTCTTCAGTGGTTTCTTTCATGTTCCAAGAAAGATGGTCATGTGTTTTAGTTTAGCTGATACATTCCAATAAAATGA
Source organism: Spilogale gracilis (assembly GCA_004023965.1). Lineage (NCBI taxonomy): Eukaryota > Metazoa > Chordata > Mammalia > Carnivora > Mephitidae > Spilogale > Spilogale gracilis. The sequence goes on along the minus strand of PITA01018221.1, from coordinate 36,436 downwards.
TTTTCAAAGAGACAGGACAAATAATAAGAGTTTTACATATGGTGGCTATGGATGTCACATGGAGCTAATTTTCCTGTACACAATATATTTGTTACTCCACAAGCTGGTTATGATTCATTTAAGGTCCCTTTTTTATTTAATTTTACCTAATAAACTAATGAAATGGCCCAGTGAATTCTTTATGGTCAATATAATTTGGGTGAGTGACTTGCCTCCATTTCCTTTAGGATATTAAAGATATATCATTACCCTCCTAGTTTTTTCCTCTCACAAAGTTCAGGGAAAAGAAAGCATCTCTAGTCTGGATAACATTATTGTATTTTTTTTTAAAAAAATCATTCTTGATGTCAAGATTTTAATAGAGAGAAATCAGCTCCAATTTATGTTTTCTGGGGTATAAATATAATTATTAGCAAATGATTTTCTTTATTTCTCATTGTGCCAATGGCAGTCGTTAACCGCCATTTTTGTCTGCTTGAAAACACTAAAAGAATGTGCTTCAGAAAGCAGAAGTACTATGGAAGAAAATTAATTGAAAGCTTAAAAAATGACTTACCCTCCAACAACAGGAGAAAAAGAGACACTGTCCATTAGGCAGAAGTTGTCTTTATGCAAAATAGCAACAGTAACTTTTTTGTGCTCTGTTTTGTTCTCTGGTGGTTAATCCAACAATATCTCAGGTGGCCCTTTTGACCATTGTCACCACATTCATGATGTTCTGCTTCCCAGTGCAGCATACTTTTCTGCTTCCTTGCCCTCCTAAGAGGTGATGGGGCATACCTCCATGTGAATGATGTGACCAAATGCCAAATGAAAGAACAAGACACTTGTCCTCTCACGGGAGCATACAGTACTGCATACACAACAGTGTAGTGCCATTCCTAACCAGAGCTAGTGTAACTCATAGGTGTATTAGTGGACAAGGGGTTTTCCTCAGCATTGTAGGAAATGCCCGGTGTCGGCACTGCTTAGGGCCATGCCATAGACAGATCCAAAGACAGGAGCATCACAGCCTGCAGTCCAGTTGTCTGGAAGGTTCAGGCTTATGTCTTTGGTTAAGCCAATGAGACTATTGAGACTGTGACTCCTCCATTACTTACAAATCCTGAGTTTGGGTAAAGGATTTCCTAGAGGGAAGCATTCAATGACTATCTACCCAGGAAGTATCATGTCATTAAAAGACTGAATATGGACACTGAGAAATGTTTTGAAACATTCGAAATAATTTTCCCCATACATGAATGCTTATGAGATTGTTAAAAGGATCACACAGGAAGGAGTAAATAGTAAATATTTATATTTCTAATTTAATGTAGTCGTTTTTAAACTTTTGTTCATATAGAAATAACCTCAACTTCACCTGTTCCCATGTAGCTAAGTATTAGCACAATGTAATTTGTTAGCTACCAATTTTGAGATAAATGTTTTAAAAACGAGCTCAATAAATCATACAAAACCTGCTAACTGAGAGAAAATGAAGAGGAAAACAAATACAATGGTGAATTTCTTTCATTCTGACCCCTCCACCCTCTCTCTCTTCCAGTCTTTAAGATCTGTAGGACTTCTTAGGTAAGCACAGTGAGATTTTAAGAACCTATTACTTGGTCCAAGAGACAGATTCTGGAATGTCTCTGCTGCCGGCTAGCTCTGTGACTTTGGATAAGTCACATGTAAAGTCATTTCTTCACCTGCAAGACAATGTCTGTTTCTGCTCTGAATTCCTGCCATTGCTCTCTACTTGGCTACCATAAGTTTGGGACTCATAAAAAGTCATAGGGTTTTCCACCCTACCACACATTCTGTAGAGTTTGGTGGAGAAGAGACTGGCTTTACACTGGCTGCCAAAGGGAGATTCACCTCCGCAAACAAATGAACAAGGCCTCGGATGCATGCTGCTGTTAGACCACGAAGCATACCACTGTTGAGACAGCTTAGTGGTCTTCTAAAATTTTCCAAAAAAGGATATTAAATGCATATTTACTTTTATTGATATTATTTTTTTTGAAGCAGCTGCTTTTTATCTTAATGTACTGGCAGTGATGAATATGAGATGTTATTAGTTAATTTAATCTTATTTTGTAAGTTTTGCCATTTTGCCAGTGTCTTTTCCAATTGGAACTCTTTAGCAATAACTAGGAGAGTCTTTAATTCGTGCATTCACTACTCTGTTAAGACCACAGCTATCTCAATCATGGATTTAAAGTATCAGTGCTGTTCATCACAACCCCAAATCATAATATACACAGAGCATTGAAATTTGTCTTTCTAACTCAATTTGGGCAGATCTTGTCCTAAGTGCAATAACACAAGCAAGAAAGTCTTGTTCATTACATTAGTACAGAAGGGCTTGTTCTGCTGAAGTAGAGGCATTACCCTGCCACTGAAATCTAGGTAAATATTTTTAAAATACTCACATACCACAGTAGAATAAGAAGATAACTTCAAAGGATTCACAAATCTTAAACTTTAGTATTGGATCTTGCATTTACTGTCATATAACCTGAAATAAGTCGCTTAAAACTCTCATTGAGTAACAGAGTGACCACCAAATGGGAAAACTTGCATGAATATACTTTGAAAAGTATAACCTGCTATAAAAGACACCATATTGTGATATAAATAAATATTCATAATGATGATAAAATTATGCTGGAATAATTTAGAAACCATTAGAAACAACAATAGCACTTTATTCCCAAGAAGATTTTAATTTATTCTAGTTTTATCCATTTGGGTCACTAAAGAGATCAACATAGCAGTTTTATACTGTGTTACCTTTGCAAGATTGTGCTCCTAATACCTCCCTTAAACTGATTTTGGAATCACAGGTGGACTCGGAACCATCCTCTTGAGATTTGGTCATAGTCATACGGTGAAGGGGAAGTGATTGATTGTGAACGGCCTCTGAAGGGTAGAACCATAGCAAAACCTTCCTAGCAAAGATTGGTCAATGCATTTACCCTGGTCCAAGAAGAGTCAGCTTGATAGAGGTGTCTTTGTTCATTTGGATGCAAGATTCTATTACCTTGGGATGGCATCCAGCATAATCAATTCTTCAATAAATATTGACACATGCTGTCCTTAACACATGTTGCTTGTATTAAACACTGTCTTGTATGCATTACTGCAATTGGTTAGTATCTTTTTAAAAAAAAAATGTTATTTCTTAATCTCTTGGGAGACTTCTTTCTCTGAGAAAACAACTTGTACAAAACAAATTTTGTTTTCTGGCAAAACTGGGGGAGGGGGGAATCTAAGTTTGGTAGTATTGCAAAATTGTGAAAGATTTTGTGGTTATACTTTGAAGTTTAATGTAAGACTTTATAAAGAAATGAAACCATTTTCATGACTGAAAAATACCATTTTTTTGTGTGAATAAAATTGACATTCTATTGTGGAGACTTATTTCGGGGGAAAAAAGAAACCTATTTCCCAAGTTTGTGAAAAGACACATCCACTGGTGGAGATGTAAAAATAAATATGTCACAGTTGTGTAGAGATCTATGGCACTGCTGCTTCACAATGAGGAGAGTGGGGCAGAACATACATCATTAAAATGGTCTCATATAATATGGAGAAGAAGTCTGAGAAACACTGCTTTCTTCTACCACTAACTAGTAAACCACATTCACAATGTGCAGAAATACTTCTGTAGAACAAATTATTCATTGTTGGAAGCTACACAAATTCTTTCAGGCCAAATAATACATGAAGCTGTAAGTTTCTTTAGAAGTATCTTAGCAGTGCTAGACACACAACCAATATTCAAGAAATGTTTTATAGACTGATAAAAGTGCATGAAGTTGTCTTTCATTGGCTTCCACAAGGTCAAAGTTGGCTTGAACACCTATTTTACTTAGTGAGGGGTTAAGCATTGAATCAAATATCATGGATTGGCTTTCTGCCTCTATGACATTCTCTATGCTATCTTCACCTAATACTATGCAAACAAGAGCCATTCTTATGGTAGGTACAAGAGTAATAAGTCCCACCAGGCTGTCTAATGGCTATAAGTATAATAGGACTATTGCAGGCAACTCCAAGGTTCTATAGACACCTTTCAATTTAGAAATCAAAAAGGCATCCCAAGAATGAATGTGTCCAGTTCTTCCATTCAATTATATGTGGCCTGCCATCATCCAGCAGACTCAGCTAGGCTTTGAGTAAAATGGTCTAGCGTTAAGTTTATTTTCACTTTAGCATCTGTAATTCCTCAGGAGACTGTTTCATCTTTCTCAGGCTCAAAGTCATTTACAACATTCTATGAGGATTAAATGAAAATTATAACTTTATAATTTGAATATAATAATAGTTTGTATTATTTCTATTTACAATTTAATATCAATGCATTATAATATTTATAGATAATGTACTATTAATATGTAATATATGCTAATTTATAAAATTATTCTTTAAAATATAACTGCTATAAAAATTCTTTGAAACTTGTAAGAATTACCAACAATGCTATAACAAGCCCCTAAATTTGTAAGAGTCAAATAAAGTTAAGGAAAGCATAAAGAAAAAGAAACAAGAAAGAGAAGAAGGAAGGAAGGAAGGAAGGAAGGAAGGAAGGAAGGAAGGAAGGAAGGAAGGAAGGGAGGAGGAAGGAAAGAAGAAGGAAGGAAGGATGAGAAAAGGAAAGGATCAGTTTAGGGAGATATTTAATTTAAATTGGCTGGAACTTTTCTAAACTACTTTGAATAGGGAAGACAACATATTTTGTTCTTAATCTGTCTTAATCTGTTTTGATAAAAAAGTATAAACAAACATTACAATTTGAAAACAATGTGCTATTTATTCCCATTTAATTCAGATTAATAATTCTTTAAGTATAGAGTGATTCATCATGGATTTTTATTTTCCCAAAATTTTTGGTTTTTTGCTTTTTTTGTTTTTTGGTAATTTTCCAAAATTCTTTAAGGCATTCTAGATAGTGTAACTTAGACAATCATGGGAAATTGAATGAATGCATTGAATGAAATATGAATGAAATCAATTGGACCTCAAATTTCTTAACAGACAGGAATGACCCAGATTAGCTGTAGAAATATATCTGGTCACTAAAAAAATTATAACTTTTTGTTGGTTTGCAACTGTCTCAGTAACTTTCTGGGCATAATCTGACTCTGGGCCCCAAACATGGAGGGCAAGAAAGAACCAAAGAAAGAGTCAAGCCATTCCAGGTTGTTAGATAGTAGTTTTAATAAGCAAAAAGAGGGGCGCCTGGGTGGCTCAGTTGGTTAAGCAACTGCCTTCGGCTCAGGTCATGATCCCGGAGACCTGGGATCGAGTCCCACATCCGGCTCCCCGCTCGGCGGGAAGCCTGCTTCTCCCTCTCTCACTCCCCCTGCTTGTGTTCCCTCTCTGGCTGTGTTTCTCTCTGTCAAATAAATAAAATCTTTAAACAAAAAATAAACAAAAAGAACTTACATAGAAGGCTTATTTGGGGCAGCAGCAAAGACAATAGGATCCTCACATCTGTACCCTTGAACCTTAAGTTCACAGAGAGATCTTAGCTGGGTTCAGTCATATATACTGTACAGGAGATCTCAACAGCACATTTCAATTTCAAGGCTATGACCTTGGAGCAGGAAAGGCAAACAGAATCCACATTCTAAGGAAAGGGGAGAAGGTGAGGAGCCTCAGCTTGCCTGGAATCAGCTCATGAGTCAGTTGGGAATCATCACTTTTCAATGACAACCTCCAACATTTTTCTTACTTTGTCATAAGCAATCTCAACCTCTCAAAAGGTTTTTTCTACTTTCTTTTTTTTTTTTTTAAGATTTTATTTATTTGACAGAGAGAAACACAGTCAGAGAGGGAACACAAGCAGGAGGAGTGAGAGAGGGAGAAGCAGGTTTCCCGCCGAGCAGGGAGCCTGATGTGGAACTCGATCCCGGGTTTCCGGGATCATGACCTGAGCTGAAGGCAGTCGCTTAACCAACTGAGCCACCCAGGCGCCCGATTTTTTCTAGTTTCTTTGGAGAATATTTATATACATAGATACCTCTTTGCCTTATTAAATGATTACCTTCAGCCAAGACACTACCAAAACCTTACCTTAACTGAGTTGAAGACTCACATAAATCTGCCTCTCAGAATTTCACTACAATCTTCTTCAACTTATTTTGTGGCTCACATGTAGCCTCCTTCTTAAGAATGCTGTACAAGGCTTAATTTTTCTCTTTGTTTGAGCAGACCCCCGGTGTGCATTTGAATACGGCAACTATTTTGGTCAAGGTACCTTTTGGAAGAGAAAAGCAAAGGAAAAAGATGTTCTTATGTACATTTTGATTTTGTTTGTTTTTATGCCTCTCCTTTATGGTGGGTTAGTCAAGATTTCAATTCCATCTCACACTAAATGACTTTATTTATTTTAGAACAGTGTCAGGTTCACAGAAAAAAAAATGAGAGGAAGGTCCAGAAATTTTCCATATGTCCCCCACTCCCAAACATGCACAACTTCCCCCACCATCAGCATCTCCCACCAGAAGGATACTTTTGTTACAATGGAGAGACCTACACTGACACATCGTTGGCATTCAGAACTCATAGTTTACACCATGGTTCACAGATGCTGTGCATTCTGAGTTGGAACCAATGTGTAATGACATGTATCCATCATCATAGTGTCATGCACACTACCTAGAGAGTACTGTCACTACCCTAGAAGTCTCTGTGATCTGCCTACTCATCCGTCCTCCTTCCCCTCAACCCCAGGCCACCACCAATCTTTTTACTTTCTCGACATTTTTACCTTTTCCAGAATGACGTAGATCATACAGTATAGAGCCCTTTCAGGTTGACTCCTTTCACTTAGTAAAATGCACTTAAGTTTCTTTCATGTCTTTTCATGGCATGATAGCTTGTTTTGTTTTAGCGCTATCCCATTGTCTAGATGGACCACAGTTTATTTATCCATTCACATGCTCAGGAACATATTTGTTGCTTCCAAGTTGCAGTGATTATGAATAAGGCTGTTACAGATATTGCTTGTGGAGGTTTTGAATGAACATAGTTTTCAACTTCAGGTAAATACCAAGGAGTATGATACTAGATTGTATGGCAGGAGTATATTTAATTTCATAAGAAGCCATCAGACTGTCTATCCAAGTGGCTGTACCATTTTACATTCACTCCAGCAATGAATGAGAGTTCTTGCTGTTCTGCATCCTTGCCAGCATCTGGTGCTACCAGTGGTTCTGACCATTCTAATAGGAGTCTAGTGATATCTCATTGTTTTCATTTTTATTTCCCTGATGATATATGTTGTGAAACATATTTTCTATTTTTTTAAAGATTTTATTTGTTTATTTGAGAGAGTGAGTGAGAGAGAGAGAAAACACATGAGCAGGGGTAGAGGGAGAAGCAGACTTCCTGTGAGCAGGGAGCCTGATGCAGGGCTCCATCCCAGGACCCTGGGATCATGACCTGAGCCAAAGGCAGATGATTAACAAACTGAGCCACCCAGGCACCTCTCACATTGCATTTTCAAAAAATTCTTTACCAATAAACATTCTGGAAAACTTCAAGCACTAGGCATATCCCTGTCTGTTCATTATCTGACCTGTATTGAGGATTTACAGAATATTTGTATGTCTAAAGGGGATTGAAGTTTACTGCCCACCCTCTTTTTGATCCACATATGTGATGCCAAGCAAGAAAAAGACAGGATTAGGAAAAGGGCATGTGGGGAAAACTTTGTGTACTCATGTCTGAATTCAGCCTATCTTTTACAGAAAGGCCCATAATTTCTAGATTTACCTACAGAACCTCACAGCGTATAAAAGGCCCCCTATAGAAAGAAAGTCATATTGCCAAGATACTACAAGCCTATAAAGAAAAGTGCCAATCTTCCTGTGCCAACATACCTGAAATGAACTTTCTTCCCACTGTGTGTAGTGCATGATGCTGACAGGCTTCCAATGGTACCAACGTGGGCTGACCTAGCCTCAAAGTTACTCTTTCATGGTCTAGTAAAGAGCACTGAGGTACATGTAAGTTACAGTCACAACTAGCTTGCCTAACCATTGCATATTGTCATGTAGATTTTTGCTCCTTAAGGGGTATCAGGCATCTTCTGAGTCTCCAGTTCCAAGGTAAGCTCCATCCCAAATAAGTGGAAAAGTGGAACAATTTGCCTTTGTGAGCTCCCTCTTAGAATCTCTCCTGGCCTTCTACTTACTCTGGACCTTCCTCTTCTCAGACATGAAAATCACTGCCCTTAGACAACTCCAATTGTCTGGACATTCTGGAAAGGATACCATATTCTGGGTCTATCATTCACAATTGCCAGTAAATCCAGACTCTGGAGTCAGTATTGCAAAAAGGGATTTGGGACACCTGTGCAGTCAGCCTAATCCTTACCTAGGTATAAAGCAATAGCTAGTTAGTTAATACAATGGCTGTCAAACATCCACATACAATTTCCTTCTGACCTAGGATCAGCTCAATCACTGGCCTCAGTTGGCTTGTTCTGTTTTAGACACGAATGTCTCAACACATCAGTTCTGAGGTCTAATTTATGGAGTGTAATATTAGCATTGCATTGTATCATTTAATCTCTCCTGAGGATCTTAATTCCCAGGGAGTTACTCAGAGCCTTCTGAGACTCAATACTTCAAGAATGCAGCACATTTATGAAAAAAGATAACATTGATGAATACATTGGTGGCTTTGAAATAAAACTCAAATCAAACACACAATGAAAATAAACGTAGCAATTCCCTTTCTTTGCAAATATCCATGAATCCCAGATATTTTTGGAAAATTCATTTTTAGGGACAAGGAACTATTCTTAATTTTATCTTGAACTTCTTGGTAGCTTATTCAAGCAATATCTACGTGTTAAAAAAGTGTCCCACTGACAGCTTCTATTTCTCTTCCTCTCCCCTAGATATAACTACTGTTATCAATTTGGCATATGTACTTCCCTTCTTTTAGTATATGTGTCACAAAGAAAATCAAGCCATCTTCACTATTTTTTTTTTAATCTAAGTTCTGCATAGGACTTTCAACAAGAAACCTTAGCTCTGCACTCAGTATCTTCAAACATAAAACTAGAACTCTTGAAATAAAGTGATGATATCCCTGATTCTTTTAAATCACATAACAAAAAGAAAACAGGGCGGTGGAAGAAAAAGAGTCAAAGCCAGTTATTGAGTTGGAGCGATTTACATTTTTAATAACTTTGAGAGGTTAGGAAGTGTCATATTTTAACTGAATATCTAGCAACCCCTTGGTGTCTGTTTTTTTCTCTATTTGCATAAGCAATTGACAGCTCATTAAGAGCTCATTAGGCAACAGTGAAGACCCTGTGATCAGGGGAAACAGGAAAGTACAGTGCTGAGAAGTCTTCATTTGTAAATGTCCTCAATATTTCACAAGAATATGAAATGCATTTAAGATATACTATGGTGAAGGCGAGGAAGCTATATAGACTTATAAAACACAAGATGATGGCATTCATCATTCATTAAATCTTAGCCTATTCACCTTAATAAGAAAAGATAAGGTGATAGAATTTACAAATACAATTTATCTGAAAAGCAAGCTAAAAATGTCCATATGATCTATGTTTTTTTCCTTCTTTTCTTTTCCCTAAATTTTATCTATCATCTATTATCTATCTATCTATCTATCTATCTATCTATCTATCTATCTAATTTACCTATTCTTGATTTCTAGACTGTATCTTAGAGAAACCAAATAAACGCAATGTCCAAGAATAGTCTATATGTGGAAAAAATTGACTATGCTTCTTTGTCAGTCAATATGTTCAGAATATAAATTGGTTCTTTTTTACTTGCTAATGCTCTCTGGACCGAAACAAAGTAGACAAAATCGGATCTCCTCTGAATAAATGTTTGCCTGATACCTCTAAATCTCTAGACTCCAAAAACCTCTCGTAAAATGAAAGGTAAATGCACACAGGCACCCTGGCTATTCTTTTGTCTTTGTACAGCATTTTGTAAAATGCATGAATACAAAGCACTTTTAAACACTCAGGAATCAATAGAAAGGAAGCAGTGGGAACACATTTATTCCTGTTTTATTCCATTTTGGGGCTGCCAGAGTTTTGCTTGACCAGATGTTGCAGAGTTTCCAAGTCAAATGTGTTCATCCTCTGGCTGTCAACTGCAGGCTTCTCTACTTGTAAATGTTAAGACATTCTACCTACTCCTATCTTTTTTTATTCATGTTCATATTTTATAAGAAGGTTCCATTTGAGAGAGAGAACTAAGTATTTTTACGTGGTCCATCCTCTGATCTATTTTGCATTATTGCCTTTTGGAAAGAAAAAAAAAGTGAAAGCTGTAGTTTGTATTTAGGCCATTTGTATCTGCTTTATTGGGGTCTATTTGAATGCCCAATTTGATCTCAATGGCTCATCTTTTGTAACATAAAATAAAACACGTTGCTCAAGAAAAGTAACGACACATACATCCAGGCCCTTTCATAGTAGTTGGTAAAGCTTCAGCCCTGCCTCTCTGTGTGGCAGTTTCCCTTCTCTTTCTTTTCTTTCACTGTGACAAGCAGCCATTGTCCCCTTGGTGAGATCTGCAATATTACTTTGACCCCAGTCCATCAATCTGCCTCAATTGGATAATGATCTGTAATCACTTTCTTTCAGGGGAGTCTATAAATTTGCCAAGGCCCCATTCTTTTCTGAAGGACTCCTTATGTTCACTCCCATTTGTGCAAATCCGCCCTCTTTTACAGGGCTAAATAGCCATGCACATGGTCCATTCTGTGAAGAGGCACCAGGCGGGTTTCTGTTGATTTTCCATGCTCTAGTCTCTTAAAGGAGACTAAGTCTGACATGCCGGGACGCAGTCGGGGGTGGCTGAGCCAGGCCACATCACAGGCAGCCGCTTTGCTCATTAAGACTGACCCATCATTAGGTCACTTTATGCCATCCTTGTAATCAATGAGCTTAATGTTTAGCGCAAAAAAAGGTTATAAGGAAAGGAGCGTGGAGGTGGAAAGGAAAAGGAATTAGTAGCAAGGAGAGAGAAATCCATCATGTCTAAGTCTTAGTTGGACTTTGCTAGCAAAGGGTGAAAAGAGCTCAAATAGCACTATTTGATATCTCAAGTAACCCCTTGGGGTCCCATTTGTGTTCCACAAAACATGACAATTCTTAGACGATGCTTTTCCCCACTAGCTTCTACTCTTCTCATTAAGTAGGATGAAAAGCTCTATATCAGAGTCAATCTACATTTTCTGGGGAACCATATGGCAAAGACAAAGATGGACGGAGTTTATGAGCATCTTGGAAGTGTTATGAGAATTTAGTTTAATAACATATGGACCCAAATATATTCATGACCACAGCCAAATGGGATAAATAAACAACAACAAAGGAAAAAAAAACACCTAGAACATAATCTAAACTGCTCCTATGTTAAGGAGGATTGAAAAGACTTTTTGGCCATCATATTTCCAACACAAAGTGAAACAGTGTCTCGGTACAGTGAGGGATATAAAAATAAATACATTTTAATCAAAATGTATTTTAATACATAAATACATTTTAATCAAAATAAGTATCAATGAACAGAGGAACTAGATAAGCTTCTTTCCAAATCTCTGTGTCTGATTACTTTATAGTAAACCAATGATGCTTTTGAAAGTCGGTTTAGAAGAACAGTTTAGGAACACAATAAAGGATATTACAAAACTGTCTAGGGGACATCAGAGAAAAAAAGCAAGTAGTTTACAACATGTCTATGTTTTGTACTGTAGAAAAAAAAATCTGTGTTTTAATTTTCACATTCTTATACTCATTTTCCCTTATAAACATTTTAAAACTGATTTATAATATAAAATACATCAAACATGAAAGCAGATTTTAGTGAATAATTATTAAACACTCACGTGACTGACACACTGCTTATGAAATTAACGTTTGTGATTGAAACATTTGGGTTGGGTTAAAAAGAAAAATTAACTCTTTCAAACCAGGAGGGTCATGTCATGAATCGTGGATTATATGGTCCTCTTGTGAATTACCGATTATATGAGACCTGATGAAACCCTGAGAGGTCATGCAGTCAATGTGACAATGTAATCAAAGAAAAGTTTAATGCCAAGAGCAGTTAAATTACTTATCTTGGTGTCACAGCTCATAGGGGCTGAATTCAGGTTGCATCTCCTTTGCAAGACCCACTTTTTCCTTAATTCCTTCTCATCAAGGACCACTGACGGGGAAGTCTAGAAAATGTTTCTGTAGCACAAATACCTGATTTTTGTACTTATAAGTAAGTGTCTGTGCCCAAGTGTTGCCATCATACACTGGAAGAAAACAAACTCATTCAGTGTCTTAAATGAGCTCATTGTACCAGTGGAATCTCACACACTGGGAAAATAATTGCTTCAAATATGCAGGACAACGGTTTTGCTTTGCTCATAAAATGGTCACACGTAAAATGGTCTGACAATTCCAAGTACTGAAGGCAGAGACAAATTTAAGAAGTTTTGCTGCTACTGATAGGCAATGAAGAGTGTGCATCCCACCAGTTACCAGCCATTATTGTTCAAATTATAGTGTGTCATGAATGTCTAATTGCAAGTCAGCTTTTTTCTCCCTGTGATTCTTTAGCTGAAAGTTAATCCAGGAGTTAAGAGAACACAAAATGGCGGCCTGGGTGGCTCAGTGGGTTAAAGCCTCTGCCTTTGCCTCAGGTCCTGATCTCAGGGTCCTGGGATGGAGGCCCACGTGGGGCTCCCTGCTTAGCTCGGAGCCTGTTTCCTCCTCTCTCTTTGCCTGCCTCTCTGCTTACTTGTGATCTCTCTCTGTCAAGTAAATAAATAAAATCTTAAAAAAAAAAGAGAGAGAACACAAAATATGCCACTTCAACAATATTTACATTGTGTGAGGTTTTTTTGTTTTGTTTTGTTTTTCCTAACAATGTAAACTTGTTTCTTAAGATTTATTGTACATTCACTGGAAACATATAGGGTCAGTCAGTATAAGTAAAAAAAAAGAATTTCTGAGAAATTACTGACAAAGCTACTGACTTAGAAAATGACCAGAAATTTTGAGTTCCTTGATAGAAAATTTTAAAATTTTCTTTCTTATCTTTTGGGGAAAATGATTGCTATTTTTATCAGTGCTTCCTTAGGGATGAAGAATAATCACAAAATGAGCTCCATCATTTTACAAAGGAAGAAACTGAGGCTCACAGAGGTTGTTCCTTGCCCATGGCCATGTAGATGCCAAGCAGCTGGATTTGAACTTGAACGTCAGTCAGCCTGGCTTGAAGGCATATATATTTTCTACTCTCTGTTCTACTCCCTTTTTAAATTTATCTCTTTAGTAATTTGTACCAAATATACAAAATAAATATATATTAAAAATTGGAAATTATCAGGTTTTTTTTTATTCACAGTTATAGACTCTATGGAGACAAAAATGATACAATGTATCCCTCATCTTCAAAGTAACTCGGAGATTCCGCTTTACAGCTTTATCAGATGTCCTCTAGTATTTTATGCATTTTATTATTCTAAATAGTTGTTCATTTATAACTTAGAGATTTGTCCATACTCTCTTCCACCACATTCTTCTTTTTAGATATGGTTAGTAAACTGAAAAGTATGTGATTCCAAGCTGTGCATCTTATTTGTTATCCCTTTGAAAGGTATATTCCTATCCTAATCATCTTTTGGTATGTGCTCTCTGCTTTTTCTTTTTTTTTTTCAAGTTTATTCATTTACTTAAATAGTCTCTACAACCAACTTGGGACTCGAACTCACGACCCCAAGATCAAGAGTTGTATGCTCCTCAGATCCAGCTGACCAGGCACCCCGTGTTTTGTTTTTTTTATACCCAAAAAAATGACCAAGTGCTTTTCAGCAAGGCCCACTCACCATCAAAATGATCTGGGAGCCAGACTGCTGTACATGTTTGAATTTTTCCTGGGAATTCTTGAATTATGTGCATATGTACTTCATCTCTTCTAATCCCTCTATCTCCATCCAAAGTTACTAGACAACAGTTGGGCCTGATCTTTGCATGTACCTTGGAATGATTTTCTTTCCTATCAAGAAAGAAAGTTATTCCATCCTCTTCCAATTTAAGCTAACAATATAGAAACATTAAAACCATCTTGCATTATGTATGATTACAGCCTTACCCTTTCTTTGGGCCATTTGCACATTGTTTGTTTCAGTGTTCAGTTTCTAGGGAATTTCCTGTGTAACACAACTTTCAGAAGTTTTCCAAATTGTAACTTAAAGCACTGCAGGGGTTGCTTTAGTTTTATGTTCTTCTTTAGGGTTCTTTTCTTCCTGATACATTCAGAGAGAACATTGGCACTAAATGAAGTTAGAGATCATTTTTTCCCTCTGCCCCAACTTTTTTTGTTCCTAAAAACAATGTGCCTCCCAAATAGTGGACCCAGAGTCCCCAAAACAAAGAACACAGCTTCTACCAACAACCCAGTTGGGAATTATCTTCGCTTGGGGCAAATGAGCAGACTGGAAACAGAGGGAATCTCTACAAATGCATCTTTCCAAGATGATCTTTAAGCACAGCTGAAGTAATCCTGACTGCTCCAGAAGGAAGCAAAGCTTTGCCTCACCCACGTGGCACTGGCTGGTCCCTCTCAGTCATGCCTTGGATTTTTATTTGGTGGTTTGTTCATTGGTCTGTTTTAATTTGGCCTGAAGAACAGGGGAGGAAAAAAAATGACCCATTCACAGCAGCAAAAGGACGAAGTTCTATAAGAGCCCTGCTCTCATCCTACAGTTATCCTGACCCAGGGCTGAATTTTAGTTTAACCCCTTATTGCCAATGTGACACCAGCAAGCAAATGTCACCCTCTGAATTTCAATCTCACCATCCCATCAACAGGTATAATACTCTATCAGCTTTACTGGCTATTGTATGGATAAGTGAAATACTGTAAATGGAAACCTTTTACCCCAGTATGTGGCAGAGAACTGGTGGTATGAGTATTTCTGTGATTCACACTTTTGTGCTGTTCTGGAATAACTTCCAAAAGTAACATGTGGAAAGATTTATAATTATACAACTGTAAAACTATGATGTGGTTGTTCATAAGACATCTGACCTTCCCCTGGGCCATTGCAGTATTTCTGCTATGAAAGCCTGGAAAATCTAGAGTTGATTATTCACTGCTAGATATGATGCCCATTAAGACTGTGGGCTGTATATTATTCCACAGCATCTGGTATGTAATAAAGGTTTAACTAATATTCATTAAATAAATGAATAAATATGTATTATTTTATTCTATGTGTACATAGGTGTAAATGAGCTTCTTTACCTTGCTACCTAAAAAACGAAAGATGTGGTCTTCCTTTCACCTGTTCAAAGAAACATATTCTTTTTTTTTTTAATATTTTTAAAAAATATTTTATTTATTTATTCAACAGAGAGAGATCATAAGTAGGCAGAGAGGCAGGCAGAGAGAGAGGAGGAAGCAGGCTCCCTGCTGAGCAGAGAGCCTGATGCAGGCCTTGACCCCAGGACCCTGAGATCATGACCTGAGCCTAAGGCAGAGGCTTTAACCCACTGAGCCACCCAAGTGCCCCAGAGAAGCATATTCTTGAGTCCATGATCTAGAAGCACTTATCTTCAAACACCTCAGCAAATTCCCCTCTGCCTACCTCTGTAAAATGTTGATAAATGGTGGAATAGGAACATCATTGCATCATTGCAGGATGATATTTTGGAATGGGAAGAGAAGAAATAAAGACAGAAAGGGATTAGATCCCAAGATATGTTGCATTTTTTTTCAGATCAAAAAAATATATATAGGTGATATTTTCAAGATTTAGAATGCCAAGAATGGTACAAAATATTGAGGAAAGTGCTTGGTTTTTGAGGGGCTATCATTTCATGACTTTTTCTTTTATAAGGTGAATTTTTGCATTAAATAGCTTGGTATGCATTTAAAGTTGAGGTGCTATCTACATTGGTCTTCAGGCATTATTTATTTATTTTTTAAAGATTTTATTTATTTGACAGAGAGAAACACAGCCAGAGAGGGAACACAAGCAGGGGGAGTGAGAGAGGGAGAAGCAGGCTTCCTGCTGAGCAGGCAGCCCAATGCAGGGCTAGATCCCAAGACTCTGGGATCATAACCTGAGCTGAAGGCAGAGGCTTAACCACTGAGTCACCCAGGCGCCCCTTCAGGCATTATTAATTGCAATATATTTAGAACTCTGGAGTGGCCTGTGGGGAAGAAGTGGATGTATAAGAAAATTTTCAGAGTCTGCTAAAAGATCTCACCAACAGTTATTGTTATGGCTATAAAACTCTTTATTAAGATTCTTCTGGGATTGCATCAATATAATACATTTTTACATGAAGACGTTTCATTCTCTTTATTTCTTTCTTCTTCTCTTCTTTAATTCTCTCACTTGCTATTGAAGAAGAACTGCTCAGATTCACTTGATTCCTAACATTGCTAGTTAGTGGTCAGTGCTCCAGAGAAGTACACTTTTCCATTGTGTGCCTCCCATCCACATGGAATGCCTCAAAGCTGGCTTGCTTCACTTTGTTGAAGTTTCACCATTTAATTTTCTATTTTAAAACTAATTTCTCTTTAAAAATTATTGAAGACTTAATGTCATGGGGGAGAAGGTTGCAGGGGCAGTTGAGAAGGGAAAGTCAGTTTCCTTCAATGTTTCAGTACTTTCTCTGTGACAGCAGATGAGTAGGGAGCCTGCCAAGGAGTAGATTCTAAACTTTTTAGTTCCTCTCCATAGAACTCTAGCAGCTCATCAGTGTCATGGGCAGATGGGAGGAACCTCTATTTTCAAAGGCCTGGAAGAGGCTCATGTTCAATGTCTTCTAGCAACACTAAATACTGTTTCAAGATGGGCAATATTGTCTAAGAATAAAAATGTAAAGACTTGTGTCTGAGAAAAATATAGCAACAGACTCATATGGAGTTTGAGATGGAGAAAGACTCCAGGGAAAGTTAAATGCTTTTCCTTTTGTAGAGACCACTCAAAAGTAGACAGAAATGGATTTTTCTATAAGGGTATTACAACATGTAAGTTGATATACCAAGCAGAATAAACACATAGTATCTGAGAGTTTGTAAAGCTAACCAAGAACTCAACTTGTATAAGAAAACTAGTGTTTTTCTTGGGAAAATAAAAACGGGTTATTTTGAATTCAGCAATAGAATTAATGCAGTTACAAGGTCCTTGTAAATAAAATCTATGCTGCTTTTGTCAGCAAACAACTAGGTCTGAAGGCAATGAGCTAAGTTCCCAGATAAGATATTAGGAAAAAGCAAATTCCCTCAAAGCATCAGAAAATTTAATAACAAAAACTTGATAAAGCTAATTTTATGAGTATCAAAGATAAAGAATAAACATGAGAAAAGGCAACAAGAAATCCAGAAAGAACAACAGTGATGACAGTACAGCAGAAATTAGAAAAATAAAAAAACTTTCTTTGGAAAGATTATTAAGTGGACATCTACAATGATGATTAAGAAAAACAGAAAACAGGAGATACATTAAAGAATGACAAAGGGAAAACAGTTACAGACATTAACAGAAATTTAACATAGAAGAGTGATACAAAAATAAGAAAATGTAGACAATTTCATGAATTTGGAAGAGAAAAAATACCAAAGTTGATAGGGAAAAAAATGGAAATACAGACTAAGCCAATAAACACAAAAGAGCTGAAGCCCAGGCCTGCATGATTTTACTCATACTTTAAACCTTTTTTTTTTTCTTTTTAGAGAGAGAGAGAGATCACATACATGAGCAGGGGCTGAGGGCAGGCGGTGGTGGGGAAGTGCAGAGGGAGAGGGAGAGAAAATTCCAACCAGGCTCCACACTGAGCCACCCATGCTCCCTTTTTTTCCTCAAAATTTTAAAAAATAGTGTGTTTTAAATAATTTTAGACTTTCTGAAGGGTTACAAAAAGAGCCCAGAAGTTCTATATGCCCTTCACCGAGTTCCCCTAACGCTAACATGTTACATTACCATGGTACGGTTATCAGAACTGAGAAATTAGCATTAGATATTTTGTTCCAGGAAACCATATTATGTTTAATTATTTGGTTTATATCTCTTTAAATCTCCTCCAATCTGTGATTGTTCCTAGTGCTTCTGTGTCTCATGACCTTGACACTTTTGTAGAGAACTGGTTGGATTGTAAAACTTCCCTGAGTTTGTCTGGTGGAGGCTTCCTGAGATTTGACTGATAAATTATAGATTTTAGGGAAAAAAGCCACACTGTGATATGTTCCTCACATTGTATCATATTACATATATTACTTTATATCCGTATATATTTTCATTGGTGATGTTAGTTGGTCACTGGGTTAAGCTGGTAGCACCCTTCTTCATGGACAAGTTACACTTTGTTCTTTCTGTATTCAATCTGTTATAATTTAGTCACTAAACCTGGTCTACACCCACAGTGGGGGGTAGGGAATCAATAGCCATCTCCTGGAGAAAGGAGCATCAAAGAATTTGTGGGCATGGGTTAAAAACACTATGGTAATGAATGAACATTTTGTTGAAAATACTTTGAGGTTATGCAAGTACCTTATTGGTGTTACCAAAGCTTTGTCTCCTAATTTCAGGATTGATCAGTGGATTTCATGCAACAATGATTACAATGTTGTCCTAATAATGATGCCTTCCTTTGATATGGTGAATTGCTCTTTCTTCACTTATTTATTTGTTAAATCATTTAATATATTAATTATTTATTCATGTACATTTATTGCATTCTTTAGGTTATAATCCATAACTGTAAATAAGAGTTTTGATGGTCAAATTGTTCCACTTCCCCTCCCCAATTTTTTACATGAAAATTTCCCATGCTACAGAGAGTTGAAAGAATGATAAAGCAAATGGATTTAATGCTTCACTAATTGTTTAAAATTTGCAATTTTATCTGTTTCTCTCCATACATGCATAGATATAATTTTCTCTGAAACACTTAAGAACTGCAAACATCATCGCACTTCCTATGTAAGCTTGGGTTCTATCTCCTAAGAAAAGACCACTTCTCTTACAACCTCAACACTATCACACCATCCAACATGTTGATATCCCAGACATTCAACACTGAGAGAAAATTATCTATAATAAGTCTATTTTTGATATCCTCAGCTATTCCTAAAACATCTTTTAAAGTAAAAATCCAGTATCCAGGGGCACCTGGGTGGTTCAGTTGGTTAAACATCTGCCTTCAGCTCAGGTCAAGATCCCAGGGTCCTGGGATTGAGTCCTGCATGGGCTCCTTGCTCAGCAAGGAGTCAGCTTCTCCCCTTCCTGCCACTTTCCCTGCTTGGGCTCTCTCTCTCTGACAAATAAAATAAAATCTTAAAAAAAAAAAAAAAAGAAAAGAAAAACAAAACAAAACAAAAAAACCAGTATCCAAATGAACAAATAAATATAAATAAATAAAAATCCAGTATCCCACCAAAGATTACTTGCAATATTTGTTAAAATTTTGTTTTTTATAAATTAGAGCAGTTTTTACTTTCCTTCCTTCTTTTTTCTTTCTTTCTTTCTTTCTTTCTTTCTTTCTTTCTTTCTTTCTTTCTCTCCTTCTTTTCTTTCTTTCTTTGTTTGTCATTCATTACACTGTCATTATTTTTAAGAATCTAAGTCAATTATCTTATAGAAATATCTCCTACAATTTGGCCTTGTCTGATTGGTTTTCCATAATTAGATTTAGGTTAAGTGTTTTTTGTTTGTTTGTTTGTTTGTTTTGAAAATTACAAGGGCAAAATGTTTCAAAACACAACTAACATTTTATTATATTAGTGATGACTTTAAGTTTGATTATTTGGTTAAGCTCATGTCTTAGTTTGGGTTTTCTGTAATTAAAGCCTAAACAGGGATTAGGGTTCACAATCTTTACTGAAGAAGTACAATGCAGAAAGAACATGTAAGAAAGTGAGTGAAGCAGGAGAGGAAACGGAAGGAAGCAAACAACCAGGTGATCTCAGCTAAGGTCTAGCCTTGGCCTGATTCGTGGTGAGTGGTAAAGGCAGGAAAAGTTATACTCTAGAGTAGAAATGGTTCCCACATTGAGCATCTGGGGCTGGCCTGCCCTCTGATGTAGCGAGTCATTGGATGTGTGCTGTTTTAACCTAAGGGCAAGATGGCTCCCTCTGGCAGCTGACAATTATTTAAAGAAGTGGCCAAGTGTGCACAGAATCAATACAGAATCTGGAGGGTAAATGCAACTGAGATCCGGTGGACATTAACAGCACCTACTATTGCTAATGATAAACATCTCCCCATTGTAAAAATACCCTTTCCTCTTTTGAAAATAATAATCTTTTTTTTTTTAAGGATTTTATTTATTTGACAGACAGAAACACAGCCAGAGAGGGAACACAAGCAGGGGGAGTGAGAGAGGGAGAAGTAGGCTTCCCGCTGAGCAGGAAGCCAGATGTGGGACTCGATCCCGGGCCCCAGGATCATAACCTGAGCCAAAGGCAGTCACTTAACCAACTGAGCCACCCAGGCACCCCTGAAAATAATAATCTTTATGTTAGCTTTTGAAACTACCTAGATAACCTATCTCATCTCCAACAACACTTCATCAATGGAGGAAGTATCCACTAAATAACCTTGAGTAAACTCATTACTATATGATGATGGAAAAATAGTGTTTTCTTTTCTCCTAATTTGATTATTTTTTTATATTCATTGGTTGTCCTTCTTTTAAAGAAGAACTTTTTCTCTCTCACTACTTCCCATTTTTGGTATTGTTATAGGCACAAATGAAAACATCTTTTATTTAATGTGTTATAATCTACTATGTTCTTTTTCTCAAAATGTACAAATTCGGCCAGTGGGAATCATTTCAAGCTGCTCTTGTGCCATGTTTGCCATGTCCTCATTAATCTTTGAGCACTTGCTTGTTTTCTGGCAATAAAATTTCAGGCTCACCTAGTACTTTTCTTGGAATCAGCCATCCTCCAAGGAACTCTGGTTCCTTAAGCACAGAATGTTATTTTAAAATCAAAAATTCAGAGTTAGTTGTGCTTACCCCTACTGGAATATCACTGGTTCCCTTTCAGTGGTTCAAAGGGAAGTAGGATTTCCTAAAAGCTTCAAATTCAGGCTCCTGTGTGGCTCAGTTGGTTAAGCAACTGCCTTCGGCTCAGGTCATGATCCTGGAGTCCTAGGATCGAGTCCCTCATCAGGCCGCCCTTCTCTGTGGGGAGTCTGCTTCTCCCTCTGACCCTCCCCTCTCTCATACTCTCTCTGTCTCTCATTCTCTCTCTCAAATAAATAAAATCTTAAAAGAGAAAAAAAGCTTCAAATTCATATTGATACTTCCAATTCGAATCCAAAATCACTGCTTTCTTCTTACCTTCCTCACTTCATATTTTTAATATTTTAATTTGCCCCTTTATAGTAATTATACTGACTCCCAACTACATCATCATGTTTTTAATTTAGATTCACCAAAACATAGTTTTAAAATTATCACACTGATAACCACCATCAGCAACAAAATTCAGACTTTCCTTATAGTTCTTTTTGTTCTCCAAAGGTATCCCACTAGCTATGTATTGTCAGTATAATGGGCTCTTTAAAAAGAGAAAAAAAGATTCCTAATTTTTGTTGCACAAATATGTAGCTTACTTTAAAAAAACAAACAAACAAGATTTTATTCATAACAGAGAGAGATAGTAAGAAAGGGAACACAAGCATGGGGTTGCTGGAGAAGGAGAAGCAGCTCCCCCCGCTGACCTGGGAACCTGATATGGGGCTCGATTCCGGACTCTAGGATCATGAACTGAGTTGAAGGCAGGTGCTTGATGTCTGAGCCACGCAGGGGCCCCCCAAAAATGTAGCTAACTGGGGTGCCTCAGTGGCTCAGTTGGTTAAGTGACTGCCTACGGCTCAGGTCAGGATCCCGGAGACCCGGGTTCTGGTCCCACATCGGGCTCCCTGCTCAGTGGGAAGCCTGCTTCTCCCTCTCTCACTCCCCCTGCTTGTGTTCCCTCTCTGGCTGTGTTTCTCTCTGTCAAATAAATAAATAAAGTCTTTTTAAAAAAATGTAGCTAACTATGTACACAATTTTGATCTTTACTATATTTTGTAGATATTATTCCATTGTACTTCATAGCTATCTTCCTTACTTGTTTTATGCCTCCCTAAGACTCCATTGGCTTTTTCCACCAGTTCACTATAGGTTGACATTTAAAGATTTTTTAAAAAAATTATTTATTTGAGAGAGAGAGAGAGAACATAAGCATGAGTAGGAGGTGATGGTGGAGGGATAGGGCAGAGGAAGAGGGAAGAACAGACTCCCTGCTGAGCAAGAAGCCCAATGTAGGACTTGATCCCAGGACCCTGGGATGGTGACTTGAGCTGAAGGAATACACTTAACTGACTGAGCCACCTGATGTTTTGGTATTACCACAATATTGCATATGTTGTTTTATGTTTTTAGAATTATATCTTTAGTCATATCTTTCAAATAAGATTTCTGAATTAAAGGATAAATGAATATTCATTTTACTAAATTCTCTCTATTTCTGAATTGTATTATTTAAGACCTCCATCACTAATAAATAAAAATGTATATGTCCCTGTATTCTCACCAACATTGTCAAGTCCTCAAATTATTTCTTATCTATCTGGTAAGTGAGAACTAATAGTTTTAGTTTGCATTTTCCTTATGAATTTATGTGTTTATTTCCTATAAGCTCTGTCTATGGTTGATTTGTTCAGTTTTTTCTTAGCTTTTAGAAGTTTTCTTTTTTTAAAAATCTCATTGTCAAAAACATTTTATATATTGGTTAGATTAGCCCCTTGTCAATGACAAACATTTTCTTCCAGTTTATATATTGGCTAGATTAGCCCCTTATCAATGACAAACGTTTTCTCCCAGTTTATCATTTGTCTTTACATATTATCTTTCTTTATTTGTTGTTATAAAAATCTATTTATTTTTATGTGGTTGAATTCAGTAATTTTTTTATTTTATTGAATAAATGGTCACTGATGACCCTTTATTGAATAAAATGGTCAGTCATGGCCATGGAGATACTCAGCTCAGATCTCCCTTAAGAAGAGCTGGATGAACAGCCTCTCGGTGTTATACTTGTGATTCCATAATGACATGCATTCTGGGGCCACAGCCCCCCCCCCCCCAGGCTGCTGACAGCCAATGACTGGCCATGAAAGAAGTGATACAACAGGACCATTCCAGACTGATGTGAAGTTAAACCAAAAGGCAACTTGTGCTTTGAGATTCTCCATCAGCACAGGCTAAACTCGAGCAAGATGACATTATGTGATTTGATGATGATGCTCCCTTTCCTCCCTTCCCTATTTCCTCGTTACAGCTGCATCATGGTCTGAATTCCTTCATGTTCACTCTTCCTTCCTCCCACTTTATCCTTCAAAGAGGCTTCCTCCAATAGATCTTTTGCACATCAGTTATCATATTTTGATATCTGCTTGCATTTTTTTAAATTTCCAGGTATGATATTTTATCATTTGTAAATACAGATACTTCCCTTTTCTTATGTTGCATTTTTTAGAATCTCATTGCACTAGAATATACCAATATGATGTTAAGTAGTGCTAGATGTAGTGGATGTTGCCTGTTCCTTATATTAGAAAGGATTCCTTCAATTTTTCCCATTTCATAAGATGCTGAGTTTGGAATTGTTATACACAGATGCTATGATATCAAGGGAGTTTCCAGTTCCTACTTGACTGAGTGCTTTAATCTGGAATTGGTACTAAAATTTTTTGATAACAGAAGAAATTGTGATTTTTCTCATAAATCAGTTAAAATGGTGAATTATATTAATAGATTTCCTAACTGTGGAATTAGTTTTGCATTCCTACAATATATTCTACTCACTTGTGTCATTTTATTCAATGTATTATTGATTTTTTGCCATTTTGTTATAATTTTTAGTTATGATTAATAAAGATTGATCTATAGTTTTCTTTTTTGTGTAATATCTTTATTAGATTTGTTTTATTATTATTATTTTAAATATTTTATTTATTTATTTTAGAGAGTGAGAGCATGAGTAGGGAGAGGGGAGGGGAGAAGAGAGAAAGAGAGAGAGAGAATCCTAAGCAGACTCTGTGTTAAGCACAGATCCCAGCACAGGGCTTGATCTCACAATACTGAGATCAGGAGTTGAGCTAAAATCAAGAGTCAGATGCCTAATCAATTGAGCCACCTAGGTGCCCCTTTATTAGGTTTAGACAGCAATCTTATACTAATGTCTTTTTTAAGATTTTATTTTTAAGTAATCTCTACATCCAATGTGGAGCTTGAATTCACTACGCTGAGCTCAAGAGCCACAGGCTCTATCTACTGAGCCAGCCATGTGCCCCACTAATGGATTTTAAAATTAAGTCTTCTTTCCTTTCATATGTTTGGAGTAGCACTCTCTGCTCTTTGGGTATTTAAATCCAGGTGCATTTTGTGTGGTAGTTCTAAAGTTCTGTTTATTTTTCTTCAAATGGACATCTTTATGCATACTGTTTCTCTGAGGGTTAATTTTTGGCTAAATGAAAATTTTCTAGGAAGTCACTCATTTCATCTGGTTTTCAAGTTCATTTGAAAAAAGTTATGTATAGTTGCTTATGACTTTTTTTCCAAAATTCTCCTTTTTTTAATGTATATTTCCACCTCATCCTTTCTTTTACGTATTTGTGCTTCTTTTTGTATTTACCAATTACTTTGGCTACTACTCTGTTATTTTTTTTAAAAATCAAGAAACAATCATTTTATTTGTTTTATTGTTATTATTGTTTTATTCAAATATATTTTTTTAAGTAATCTCTACACCCATGAGATCAACCTTGAGATCAAGAGTTGCATGCTGTACCAACTGAGCCAGCCAGGTTTCCCTGCATTTTTTCTGTTTTATACCTCATTAAATCCACCTATATCTGTAGTATTTCCCTCTGCTTGCTTTTACTTCAATTTGTGATCCTTTCTGCAGAGTTTTTAGGTAAGGAATATA
Organism: Spilogale gracilis; assembly: GCA_004023965.1. Lineage (NCBI taxonomy): Eukaryota > Metazoa > Chordata > Mammalia > Carnivora > Mephitidae > Spilogale > Spilogale gracilis. The sequence continues at coordinate 11,447 of PITA01018221.1, read as the reverse complement.
AATTCTTTATCTTTATTATTCAATTTTTAGTTATGTAAGTTTTTGAAACTTTAGATTTTTCTCTCATCACTACTTTTATTATTCCCTATAGATTCTGATACGCAGTTTTCATTATGATTAGTTGTATGAATCCTAAAATGTTGATTTGATTAACCCCTTTCACCCAAGGCCTACTTATTAGAAAATTGCTTAAAATTTTTCTTAAGTTAAAGACTTTTTTAAATTTTTTGGTTTTAATATTAATTTTTAAATTAGTTACTTTGGAAAGACAGCTTTGTATGAATCATTTATACTTTATGGAATTTAGTGAGTTTTTTTCTTTGTGACATAATATGTAATTAGTTGTGAATGTTCCATATGCAATGGAAAAGAAGGCATATTATATGTTATATATTATATATTATATATTCATATTATATATGAAGTTTTGATATATTTGTGAGATATATCTTACTGATTAAGCTACCTGAATCTTTTATATCCCTACTTATTTGCTTTTATTGGGTTGTTCAACACCAGAAAGCAGTGAATTTCTCTTTGATCTTTAATTTCTGCTCTAGGAGGGCATTATTTCCCTAGATTTCATAAATGTTACAACTTTGCTGTAAATCAGTGAATTCGGTTATATTAAAGTAAGGATTTCAGCTCATCAAAGCACACCACATACAAAGGCAACAGAAAATGGCATATATGGGAAAGCTTTTTGCAATATTTAAAATCAACAAAGAGCAAGTATTTAGATTATATAGGAGATTCCTGTAAACCAACAAGAAAAAGAAAGACCAGCTTAATGGAAAAATGGACAAAATACAAAAACAGAGAAGAGACTCAAAAAACAAATAAACATATGAAGATATACACAAGTTCCATTAGACATTAGACATTTGCATATTTAAACAGTGAGATCCCTTCGAACCTATTAGGATGTTGACAATTGGAAAGCAGGATAATGCCAAGTGTTAGCAGGGAGAGGGTAATGAAAACTTCATGCCCTCATCCACTAGCAGTGTGGGGTGGAATGATAATCTTTCTGCATAGCACTCAATAGCATATAGTCAAATTGAATCAAGTATAGTGTAACTGAGTATATATGCCAATGAGACTCTCAAACAGGTTCATGAAGAGACTAAGTGTGCAAGCTCATCACAGTGCTGTTTCAGGTGGTGTTGAGTGCAAAAAGGAAGAAGCATAGTTAGTCTGTGGTTTAATACCCATCAAACACATCAGGATGGTTGCATGTGGAAAGGAAAGCAGAATAGGAGTGGAGAACAGGAATGAGAGGAACAATGATTCAAACGAGAGAGGCATTGCATGCTCAAATGATGATGGGTTGCTGTGAAGGAATGGGTGTAATTAACTCAACTGTGCACCTGAGGGCACATATATATCAACCGGTAGAAAGGCCTGTAGAAAAGTCTGGAATGAGTCACTACTTCCCTCCAGAACTCTACCTAATGCCCTAAGGGCTAGCATTCAATAAAGGTAGATATGGCTAAAGAGGAGAACAACTCCATTCTTCAGAACCAGGGCTAAGAAGCAGTGGTTTATTTAAGGCCAGACCTGAAATATAGTAAAGTTCAGGTCTCCATTTCAGATTTGGGGTCATATCTAAGACAAATATGTATTATTTTTCCCTAGAAAAGTAAACTATATTCAATCACAATTAAAGTAAAATTTCCAAAAAAAAAAAAAAAAAGATTTGTTAATGAATTAATTTTCTTCCTTGATATAAGGCATTAACTACAACATTTCAAATTTACCCATGATGTTTGAATTTGAATGTGCTAAAGCAGCACACATAGACATGGCAGGGAAAAATGAACAGTTCTTACTTAGACAAGGATATGAAGAAATTGTTGTCATTTCTCCAAGGAGTTGTACACCATCTTTCAAATTTGTCATTGCTTTCTATGTTCATGGTAAATCTACATCACATAATTCCTTAGTAGTTATTTTAGTGCATTAACAATAATTATTATACCACTACTGTGAGCTCTTTCTAGGCAGAAAAGAAATATATATTACTTATTCTATATTATCTTCTTTAACTCAACATTGAGAAACCAAGAAAAAAAAGCTCAGAAGTTCTCAAAAACTAATGAGCCAGTAATGCAAACCTGAAGCTGGGTCTTATGTTGGTCAGATGTTGCTGCATAACAAATTCTCACAAACTTAACAGCTTAGAACAAAATGCACTTATTATCTCAACTTTTCCATGGATCACAAGTCTGGGCATAGCTTAGCTGGGTCCGCCAAAGTTTTCTGACCAGGTGTTGGCTAGAATTGTGTTCTCTGGAGACTCAATTGGGGAGAGGTCCCTTTAATAACAGCTCACTCTCATTGTTGACAGAATTCATTTTCTTGCAATTTTAGGACTGGGGGCTTCCTGGCTTTTGGCTGGAGACCACCCTCAGCTGCTTGACATGGGCCTTCCAATGTGATTCCTTATTTAGAGTCAGAAAGAAAGGTAATCTCTGAGCATGTTTAGGGGCAAGATAAAATGTTATGAAATGCAACATCATTTTAGAAGGGATGCCCACTACCCTTGCCATATTGTCTTGGCAGAGGCAAGTCACAAGTCCCTCCTTCACTCAAAGGGAGGAAATTATTAAATATCTATATGTGTGTGTGTATATACACATCTATAACCAGGGTGCAGAGATCACAGAGAATCACCTCAGATCTATCTGCCACAGTTCTGAATTGTGCAGTTAGAATTAAACATACACTATAATTCTTTAATTCACCTAAATTAATTTTCACCATCAGGTAATACAGGAAGTGCCATGTTTCATTGGCATGCTCTGCTACCATTTTTTTAATGAGCTGGACTGTATGGTTTTAGGTGATTCTGTACATTTTAAGTTTATTAAAACATAATTAATTTGTATTAAAATTGTTTTTTAAAGATCTATTTATTTATTTGAGAGTGAGAGGGTGCGGAGAAGAGCAGGGAGAAAGGGAGACAGAATTCCAAGCAGACTCTATGCTAAGCACAGAGCCCAACACGGGGCTCAATCTCACAACCCTGAGATCAGGACCTGAGCCAAAACGAAGAGCCAGATACTTAACTGACTATGCCACCCACATGTCCCATACTAATGAATTTTTAAAGAAAATTTTTCATATTTAAATATAACATACTTACAGAAAAAAGTACACAGATTTCCAGATCCAGCTTGACAGATTTCCACAAATTGAATATGACCATCTTATTTTCATCCTGATAAAGTCCTTCACCCATTTTTCCACTTTTGTGTCTTTTTCTTATTGACTTATAAAAGTTATGTATATATTCTGGATAAAACTCACAGTGAACAAGTCAACACTGGTAATTACCTAGAAGGCAGAATTATAGTCAAGGAGACCAGAGCACTGAGCTATAGTGAAACAAATCCTTATATGTTAGTTAATGAAAAGACAACCTGATACCAAGAAGTGGAAGAACCAGGACAAATCCCATAGCAAAGCTTTATTGACCTCTATGTTATAATTCTGTCCTTCATTTGACCTAGTTTTTAACTGTTAGCCTTAATGTATCTCATATAAAGAACTCCAAGAGGTAAATTTTGGCAGCCCTCCATTGCCCCTCTCTGTTCCAATCACGTACAGCTCGAGACCATGGTAAGAACACACAAGCTTCCATGAGCTAGTCTCTATAGAACAGAGACATTTCTCAGAAAAGTAGGTGGAATGTGGCTTGGCCAGATAGCCTAAAATATATTTACTTAACAATGGAGGGAGGCATTGCTGTGGGGGGGAAAAGGGGGACTTTGCAAAGAAACTTATGTCTGAGTCTAAGCATTGTCACTCAGTTGCCCTAAGGATCTTTGCTCAAGTTACTGACTCCACACGTAAGACTTCTTATCTTTACATCCTGATATCACAATATTGTGAATTTAATGGGATCATTGATGCAAGTGCAGAGGCCAATTATAAGTAAAATATCATAAGTAAGAATAAGGCTTCACGACCTAGTCACAGCCTACATATGACCAACCAAACCATCAACAAACCTAACAAGAATAGTATAGGAAATATCTGCAGGAAAATATATGGGACATGCTGTAGCCATATAAACTGTCTCACAGATCTGTAGACTTTGTTTTTCCATTTAGGGTCCAAAGCCTCATTCTTTATTAACAACTCAAGTACTTTGGTTGTAAGTATACTGATAAACTCAAATACAAAAAAATATAAGCAATTGTTAGTTGCTGGGACATGAAACAAATGATATCTTTTACCATAACCTGGAGACGCTCTTCTTTTAATGTCCCCAGCCTCACTAGAAGTGGAAAGTAGTTTTCCTGTCAAGGCAATACAAGAAATGCATTATGTTCTGTGTCTTGCAGTGTTTATTACTCCACTTGATAGTCTCCAATAAGGTCTGCTCTCTTCCATCCACTCTCTCACCCACTGAATTCCACAGGACTCCGGCAATCCCAGTAACTTGTAAACCAATGTTCCTCCAAATGTGGAGATCAGACTGGCTGCAACAGAAACTTCAGGGCTAGATAAATTACAGATTCCTGGGCCCACCTCCCCAAACGGTGATTAGCGGTATATGCTCTCAGCCACTGCCAAGTTCCTACTTGACTCCATCACACAATAAAAATAAAGAACAATTGTCTAAACTACTACTTTGGTTCTCACACCTGGGGTAATTTCATCCTTTGCAAGGGAAGGGCCAAACCTGCTTTCAGCCTACAAGATGTCAGCCCTTTTAGTCAAGCATATGAGTATTCTCATATGCTCCCCCCCTTTTTAAAAGTTTTTGTTTAAATTCTAGTTAATTAACATATTATGTAATATTATTTCTACGTGTACAGTATAACCATTATACAGTTTCATAAAATACCCATGCTCATCCCAATAAGTGCCCTCCTTAATCCCCATCACCTGTTTCCTGCATCCCACCAATACCTGCCCTCTGGTGACTATCAGATTGTTCTCTAGAGTTAAGAATCTGTTTCTTGGTTTGCCTCCCTCTCTCTTTTTTTCCTTCTCTTTATTCATTCATTATATTTCTTTTTTTCCCCCAAGTTTTTATTTAAATTCCAGTGCCTTTAGAGACAACACATCTTACTTTCTCCTACCAGGGACATCATTTCTACTCACATGAATATAAATCTCTCTCCTCCTGATATTTTTTTTCCCAGGAGAAGAGATTCACTTATGTTCCTTCTTCAGTTCTTTTTTTAAAAGATTTTATTTATTTATTTATGTATTTATGTATTTATTTATTTATTTATTTATAGATTTTATTTATTTATTTGACAGAGAGAAACACAGCTAGAGAGGGAACACAATCAGGAGGAGTGAGAGAGGGAGAAGTAGGCTTCCTGCCGAGCAGGGAGCCTGATATGGGGCTTGATCCCAGGACTCTGGGATCATGACCTGAGCTGAAGGCGGTTGCTTAACCAACGGAGCCACCCATGTGCCCCCTCTTCGGTTCTTTCTAGTTTCCTCCTGCATAATATTTTTGGTAAAATATCCAACTTTATTGAAGACTATTGGTTAAATACTTGGTGTGTCCTGTCACTCCTGTTGATAGGTGTAATACTGCATTGAGTCAACTGGGTTCTGAATACGCCAGAGTTTAAGGACATCCTCAACAATCATTCTTTCCAACAACATTTGCATGTCAAAGTATACATATATTTTAAAGATTTTTTAAATAGTTAAGTATTAACAAAAAGCAAGCTCATCATTGTAGCTGTACTAATAGCAGGCAAATTGGTCTTTCAGACAAACTTTCCTAGAGGTAAGGAGAGACAAATTATATTGATAAAAGCAACAATTTTTCAGGAAGACTAAAGAATCTAAATCTGTAGGCACTAATAACATTCAAAATATAGAGATAAAAAATTGACAGAGTGAAAATAAATAATGAAAAAAAAATTACAAAGTGAGACATATCAACAAATTTCTGCCAAGAGCTGATAGCAGAAGCAGATGACTATTAGTACAGGTACAGAAGGTCTTGATTAACAAACTTGATCTAAGTAATCTATCTAGAATACTGAGCTGCCCCCCACAAATTTACATTTCGAGATCACATGGATCTTGCCCAGACTGATCGCATGCAGTGTGGTAATGTGTGCCTCATTTCCTTTTTAATGACCAAAACTATCAGAGTACATTCTTTTGACTAGTGGAGAAAGCAAGAAATCAATATAACAAAAATAATTTTAGAAAATATCCAGAAGTTTGGAAATAAACCAATATACTTTTGTTTAATCCATGTGCCAAAGTATAAACTACAGAAAAAACAAATGTTTTAAATGAGGGCCCCATGAGTAATTTTAGCATCAATATATTTACAAATTTAGAATAAATTTCAAAACTTCAAGGTAATAAGCAAGTTTCCAAAAGTAACAAAGAAAAAATGGGGAACCTGAGTTATTCTACATCAATTAAAGCAACTGAAACCATAATTTAAGCTCTTCCTACAAAGCTAAATCCAGATAATGTAATAGTTAATTCCCAAAATACTCAAAAGTGCCACTTATCAAAGAATTTTATGATTTTAGCATACCTTGGTATGAAAACCAAAAAGAAGATTATAGTAAAGAAAAATCACAGAACAATTTCTTTCATTATCATAGTATAAAAATCTTAAACAAAATGCAAATTAGAAAATCAAATGCAAGATACATAAAAATGACAATATATCATAAACAATTTAGACCTTTTTCTTTTTCTTAGGAAGACAAGTTTGGCTCAACATTTTAAAAATAACTGTAATTTATCACATTAATAGAAAAAAGGAAAATGTATATGATCATTATGATAAATGAAAAAATTTATTAAATTCAATACTCATTCACAATAACAATTTTTGAAAGTAGGAGTAGAAAAAACTTCTCAAATCCAATAAATGTATAAAACTATATGAAGGATAATGCTGATTAATGCAATATTGAAATATTTTCCTTGGGCTCAGAAACATGGTAAGTAATCTACTATTACTGTTTTCATCCACATTTAATGGAAGTCTTACCTAGTATAAGAAGTAAATCAAAAAAAAAAGAAAGAAAGAAACAAAGAAAGAAACAAAGAAAGAAAGAAGGAAGGAAGGAAGGAAGGAAGGAAGGAAGGAAAGAAAGAAAGAAAGAAAGAAAGAAAGAAAGAAAGAAAGAAAGAGAGAAAGAAAACTAACTGGAAAGAAAGAAATGATTACATGATTCTACACATAGAATCTAAATGACCTAGTAAAATTCATAAGTGAAATTAAGAAAGATCAGGGATACATGAGTGGCTCAGTAGGTTAAGTATCTGACACTTGATTTTAGCTCAGGTCATCATCTCATGGTCCTGGAATTGAGCCCCACATCAGGCTCTGTGCTCAACATGAAGTCTGCTTGTCCTTCTTCCTCTGTCTGTCTCTCTCAAATAAATATATAAACAAACAAACAAACAAATAAATCTATCTATCTTTAAAAAAAAGAGATTAAGAAATACCAGATGAAGAAAGATCAACATATAAAAACCAACAATATTTCTATATAGTGACATACATAAGTAGAGAACAATATTTTTAAAATTTTACTTGTGAGAACATGAAAACATCCTCAAGTATTTAAGCTAAAATAATATATAAATGAAAGGCCTTTCCAAGGAACTATTTTAGAACATTATTGAGAAAGAACTATGTAACTGGAGGGATATAACACTGTAGGACTGTAGGTATTTATGTGAGTGTAGGTATAAGTTAAAATGCTTATTCTAAAATATATGAAACAATGAAAAGGATCAAGAATAATTAATCCTGAACAAGGAGAATAAAGCCAGTGGATTGTCAGTACCTACAATGAAGACATGTTAAAATTTTGCAGTAACAGGAAATGTTTCATTGGTGGAAGAGTAGACAAATAGTGTAACAGAATGGAAGATCCCAAAACAGACCCACACTTACCCCCTTATGTGATTCACGATAAAGATGAGACAGCAATTTGGTAGAGAAAGAGCAGTCTTGTCAATTAATAATGTGGAGTCATTAGAGATTGTATGGAAAAACAATGAATCTTAATCCTTACCTCACACCAAACACACATGCAATTTCCAAATAGACACTAGATCTAAATGTGGTGGATAAAACAATAAGCCTTAGCAGAAAAGATAAAACAGTATATTTATGATATTTTGTTTAGCAAAGATTTCTCAAACAGGACATGGAAACTCCCAATTCTGAAAAAGAAAAAATATAAGACATCGACTACTTTAAAGTTAAGCATTAATTTGTCTCTAAGACACTATTATGAGATAAAAATGCAAGCTGTTGAGGGGAAGAATATATTAAAATGCTTATACCCAATAAACAAAGTCATATTCTGGACACTATAACAAACTCCTACAAGTTAAAGGAAAGAGACCCCATATCCCAATAGAGCAATGGCAAAATACTTGAAGGGGCACTTGTTACATGCACCACGTAATATGTAACCTTTGTAGTGTAATATAGCTGCCCTGACATCACAATGACTACAATGAGAAATCCGATCTCATCAATGCTGGTGAGGATTTACAGCGACTGGAATTCTTATAAACTGAAGAGTCAAGTATTTTGGAAATATTTTGGAAAACAATTGGCAGTATCTATTAAAAGTGACTATAACCAAGAAACAGACTACACTCTAAGGAGCAAACTGATGGATAAAACAGGTGATGGGGATTAAAGAGGCCACCTGTCATGATGAGAATATGGTGTATGGAAGTGTCAAGTCACAATCTGAACACCTGAAACTAACATTACACTGTACATTAAGTAACTGGAATTTAAATACAAAATCAAAAAAATAAAGATAAAGAAACACAAGGTTTCCTGTAAAGAAAAAAAAGACTATAAATACCAAATGATTCAACAACTCCCCCAAGATATATATCCTATATAGCTTTTCCAACAGACATTTGTATGAAATAACCATTTTTGACTAGCTCAAAATGAAAACCATCCAAATGTAGGACAGATAAATTATTATATGATCATGCAGTGGATACTATTGGAGTGTTGAGAAAGAGTTAATTTTCCTACATGTAACAACTTGGATGAATCCCCAAAATATAGTATTGAGCAAAAGATGCTGGTGTACATTATGAAAATTTCCATTTATATAAAGTTCAAAAAATAGTAAGTTATGGTGCTAGAAATCAAGATAATGGTTATCTTTGTGGAAAATATTGAGCTGAAGAACTATGAGGTTTATTCTATTTCTTCATCTGGCTCCTGGCTGCAAGGTGTGTTCACTTTGTGACATTATATCACTATTTGTGTACATTTCTGTATGTTTATTATAGTTCCATTTTACATAAAGAATGGGTAAAAACTTATTTAAATGGTTCCCTAAGTGGTGATAAATGATTGTAACCCACTAGTGGAACTAAGTTTGTGTGAATGTGTATGCAGACACACTGTTGTTACCAATAGTTCCTTTCAAACTACAAAACATCAGCTTGTTTATTGTCTTATGATAAATGCCTCCAAACGCTGCAATGTAAAAAACAACTCATCAATATGAAATATGATCCTGATCCTGAAGTACATGTGTGAGTGTGTGTGTGTGTGTGTGTGTGTGTGTGCCGTTCTAGGAGTGAGCAAGTTTGTAGATCAGGCAACAGGAAGAAGGTTATTAGAGTATCACTTTGCCTCTATCATGCATAATAGCAATATCTAATTCTAATGTATAACTAACTGAAAAAGAACATGAATTTAATAAGCTGATATTTTCCATTCTAATAGTGGTTCAAAATATCCAAATACTGAGCAATAAAATTGGGTCTTGAATGATAATGAAGAGCAGGAATGGTTGAAGTCAGTTAACACATTCTGTGTTTATCTTCAAACATGATTCTTTGTTACTCATTTCTCAGGAAGCCATTAATATTTTTGTTGTATTGTATTTGAAAGAGCTAAAATATTTATGCATAATCTCTATACCCATGGGGTTCAAAATCATGATTCTGATATCAAGAGTCATGTGCCCTACCAACTGAGCCAGCCAGGCACCCCAAGCTAAACTATTTTTAATACATAAATCCTAAGTTCTTCCCATATTACTGTGTTGAGATATAAACACGGTATTATGTATATTTCTTTTTTTTAGATTTTATTTATTTATTTGCAGAGAGAAACACTGATAGAGAGGGAGGGAACACAAGCAGGGAGAGTGAGAGAGAGAGAGATAGAGAGAGAGAGAAGCAGGCTCCTCACTGAGCAGGGAGCCTGATGCAGAGCTTGATTCTGAGATTCCAGGATCATGACCTGAGTGGAAGGTAGACAGTTAATGACTGAGCCACCTGGGCACCCTGTATATTTCTTTTTGATAAGAAAAGTGAATCATAGGAAAATGTACTCTTAGGTTAGTGAAGAAAAACAAGTAAATTGGGAATAGATTTGATTCTTTTAACTTTTATTCTGCTATTCTAATAACTCATAAAACTTTCAAAAATTTAGGCTATAAATTTATGGTAACTGGTGGCTATAATAATACAGATATATTTTCAAAATACTTCACTGTACCAATTGAAATAACATTTGGCTATTAAAACTCAAACAATTATTCTTATTTATGCAAGAAACTACCCCAAAGAAATTAGAATATAAGAGTAGACATCATTCCAGAAATGATACTCATGTGACCCCAAGTTATCTGGGAAAATAATTTAACGAATCAAAACCGATATTGTTTATCCAAGACATGTTAGTTTTCAATCTCAATTTACCTTGATATATGTCTCATCCAAGCCTCATAATCCAAAAAACTCTTTCCAATACTATGTCACTAGTAAGAGATTTTACTAACCCAATGACCTATTTCAGAAGAATACAAAAGAAGGGCTTGATTCAAGGGAATGATGGTAAATACTCATAGATTCCTAGTTCTTGGAACCCACTTGTCCTATTGTACTCAGTTGCTTCTTTTCAATGGTAAGTGCTTATAATTTCATATCCAGGAAAATCTCCACTCCTGCCTGGAAGCTGTCAATTTCCTACCCAAAAGAACATTATGATGTTTTCTTTTTACCACCTAATTGTTATTATGTTAGACAATATATTTACTGCGAAGTGGTTTTGGGGGAAATTGATTAGGTTTTTCTCCAAGAAAAGCACAACTGCCAGGTCGCTGTAGAAGTAAGCTGAGACAAAGCCCTCCCTCCAGCCTCCAGGAGGGGAGAGGCTGGCAAGGCTGCTAAGCGGGCAAAGACAAGCCCTTCTTGTGTGGGTGGTCCACTGGGAGGTAATTGGAGCTCTGCAATGTGTCCACTATGATCAACAAAAGGGTACAAAAGCTTCTCTGTAGGCAATTGAGGGAAAAGAATTTGTTTAAATAAAATTGCAAGGTTGTCAGAATGTGAAAGCCATTCGCAAATGTTCTGTGCATTGTCTGAGGGAAGGCAGATCCGGAATCATTTACTCTTCAGCCGGAGCACTGATAAAAAGTTTAACC